>JANAVB010037420.1:4401979-4700159 GCA_029216955.1 Iris pallida
CGCCGGCTCATTTAAATATATATAGCGACGGATTCCGACTAGCTTTCGTCAAAACATGTATCAGGATATAGGTTTAGCGACGGAATACTCCGTCGCTAAAGAGTCGGCAAAACCGTATCAGTGATTTTCTGATACGCAATATCCGTCGCTAATCCGTCGTAGATTTGTCGGTAAAAGCGTATTAGCGACAAAACATCCGTCGCTAACAGGAAAATTTATGGACATCAAACGAACTAGGTCGACAGACATTCCGTCGCTAAACCGCTCGCTCAATGTAAAATCCTACAGATAGCGACGGATATTACGTCGCCAATCCGCCTTTATTGAAATGCTCCAGGTAGCGACGGTTTTTTTTCCGTCGCCACTTCGTCGCTAAACTAGTTTTTCCAGATAGCGACGGACTATCCGCGCTCATAGTCGCCAGTCCGTCGCTAACTTCTAATTTTTGAAAAAAAATACTGCAAACAGACTCTTTCCTGTTTGTACAACACATCCAACACATATCAAACATGCAAAATATCCATATACAACACCATATATCCATATCCAACACGAATATCCAACGTATCCAATATCCAACACCATATATCCATATGCAAAATATCCATATCCGACACCAATATCCAACGTATCCAATATCCAACAAAATATTACCAACACAATATATCCAATATCCAACATTAAATTATCCAAACATAAAAAAAATATCCGAACATACAATGTATCCAAATGTCTACAAAAATTTCGACAGCACCTCCTTTGTATATCAGATCATCGCTTATAACCCAGCGTAGGTATATATCCAAAAATCACATAGACGAAATATGCACATACGAATTTAATGCACACCAATTATCCAAGAAAAGACATCAATTATACTGAAGAGTAACCTAATATCCGTCGTTATACTGAAAATTTATCTTCAAGTGTGAGAACGGATGGCTCAGAATACACAACCCAAAATTCATTCTAGCATACATTAGTGTGAATCATCTATGTTCTGTACATATGGTGTAGTATATGATCTTATCGTATATAGTATTTGAAGAACGTAACAGAATCAAGATGAACTCACATAATGTAATACTAAGACATCATCTACTACTATATAAGATATAGTGATAGGTTGTCGTATCATCATTGCCGAGGGATGAGGGTCGGAGGACAGTCAACTTATCTACGGCTACATAGTTTCTGCCTCGCCAGTCGAATGGCTGCAGGGACTATATATGTCCTGATCATCATGTCGTACCGTAGATTAATGCAAATGGAGCTGGAAACAAAATACAGAAACCAAAAAACAAAATACAGAATCCAATCCCTGGGTTCGCCGAAAATACAAAACACAGAATCCAATCCCTGTATTTTAAGTGTGAGAACGGATGGCTCAGAAGACAACCAAACCGGAGAGGATACTCCAAGAGATACATCTGAGTAGGACGTATACTCTGAGAGATCACCCTTACAGAAATGATATCAGTAGTGGTATCGAATGTTGGAGAAGATATTATCACAGTATACGTCCTCTCCTCCACGATGGCTCTAGACCCATCTGCTCGTCCCTGCTTCCATTCTTCTTGTTTGACTCTCTCAGCCACACATGATATCCAGCTCAAGTGTAGAGTAGGCGGAAAAGAAGGGGACAGGAATAGGAGGGGGAAGCAGCACACCGGCGGCATGACCCGGAGGAAGTACAGAGGTTTTCTTCAACATACGTAGGAGGACTATTTCTCCTACGGCTGTTGAAGAAAACCTCTGTACTTCCTTCGGGTCATGCTGCAGGCTGTGCTGCTTCCCCCTCATCTTCCTGCCCACTTCTTCTCCCCCGACTCTACACTTGAGCTGGATGTCATATGTGGCTGAGAGAGTCAAATAAGAAGAAGGGAAGTAGGGAGGAGCAGATTGGTTCAGAGCCATGGTGGAGGAGAGGAGAAGGAAGATGCTTGATCAGAACGGATGGCTCAGAACATAAGTCAAGATTCATTCTAGCATACATTAGTGTGAATCATCTATGTTCTTATCGTATATAGTACCTGAAGGACGTAACAGAATTAAGATGAACTCACTAATGTAATACTAAGACATCATCTACTACTATATAAGATATAGTGATAGG
Organism: Iris pallida; assembly: GCA_029216955.1. Taxonomy (NCBI): domain Eukaryota; kingdom Viridiplantae; phylum Streptophyta; class Magnoliopsida; order Asparagales; family Iridaceae; genus Iris; species Iris pallida. The sequence goes on from JANAVB010037420.1 coordinate 4,404,096, forward strand.
TTGTCGTATCATCATTGCCGAGGGATGAGGGTCGGAGGACAGGCAACTTTATCTACGGCTACATAGTTTCTGCCTCGCCAGTCGAATGGCTGCAGGGACTAATGCAAATGGAGCTGAAAAAATATGCATAAACCAAACCAATATATAATGCGTGGCTGAGAGAGTCAAATAAGAAGAATGGAAGCAGGGACGAACAGATGGGTCTAGAGCCATCGTGGAGGAGAGGACGTATACTGTGATAATATCTTCTCCAACATTCGATCCCACTATTGATATCATTTCTGTAAGGGTGATCTCTCAGAGTATACGTCCTACCCAGATGGATCTCTCGGAGTATCCTCTCCGGTTGGTTGTCGTATCATCATTGCCGAGGGATGAGGGTCGGAGGACAGTCCACTTTATCTACGGATACATAGTTTCTGCCTCGCCAGTCGAATGGCTGCAGGAACTATGTTACCGCGGTGTCGTAGTCCAATATAATCCAGAGATTGACACAGTTCTAATTCATATATGTAGTCCAATACAAATAGTCTAAAACAAAAACAACCCAATAAAAATAGTCCAATACAAATAAGTACTAATAGCTAATGCTTGCCACGCTGCTCACGCAAACGCTCAGTGATACTTTCACGCAACCACCTCCGAAAAGCGAGATTTTTGGTACGATGAGAGGCGTCGTCCCTTGCCAGGACTGCATCAAAAGCACTCTCGGCATTACTAGCTACCGGTGCTGGATGACTAGAACTCCCGGTCTCACTAGCAACCGGTGCCACTTCCTCCTCAACTGTAGGAGGAGCCACCTCAGCATTCACTGTTTTCTTCAAACGACGTGCTGCTCCTCGGGTCATGGGTGCTATCTGGTAAGTATATGTAACAGAATGTAAAAGAATGTAACAGCTCAAATTCAAAAACCAAAATCTCCATGCCAACATGAATCATAACATATAACTTAAATCCAGATATGACATAGGATTAAACCTAATGATTTAATCATCCTTAAATCAGTAAACACAAACAATGTACTAATTCTCAGTTTGTGTGTCCGTGTGTCTGTGTGTCCGTGTGTCCGTGTGTGTGTGTGTGTCTGTGTGTCCGTGTGTCCGTGTGTGTGTGTGTGTGTCCGTGTGTGTGTGTGTCCGTGTGTGTGTGTTTGTCCGTGTGTGTGTGTGTCTGTGGGAGAGGAGGAGGCAGCTGCCCGCCCCTCCCACCGCCCCCTCCACACCCCCCGCCCCCTCCCACCGCCGCCCCTCCACACCCTCCGCCACCCGCGGCCAGCCCCCCCTCCACACATACCCCCCCCCCGCACCCCGCGGCCAGCCCCCGCCCCCATCGTACCCCCCCCAACGCTGCCCGCCCCCTCGATCCCACCGCCCCCTCCACACCCCCCGCCCCCCGCGCACGGCCAGACCCCTCCGCAACCCCCCGCACCTCGCGGCCAGCCCCCGCGCGCCCCCATCCCTCCAACGCTTCCCGCCCCCGCAGCCCCCGACGCCCCCGGCCCGCTGCACCCACGACCACCGTGCGCGCGCGAGAGAGAGAGAGCGAGAAAGAGAGAGAGAGAGAGAGAGAGAGAAAGAGAGAGAGAGGGAGAGGGAGAGGGGAATACCTTTGGGAGAGAGAGAGGAGAGGGGTCGCCGATCACCGTCGCGGGAGAGAGAGGAGAGGGGGTCGCCGATCGATCACCGCGGGAGAGAGAGAGAGAGAGAGAGAGAGAGAGGAGAGAGTGAAATTTGGGGGGAATGAAAAAGTTCCCCCCGTCGTTTCAATTTAAGTCTGGAACGTAAATTTAGCGACGGAGTAGCGACGGATTATTCCGTCGCTAATGCGTCAGTAAATCTCGCGCGAGTAGCGACGGATTATTCCGTCGCTAAGTCGTCAGTAAATCTCGCGCCAATATTTTAGGCTTTTGCCGCCAAAATATGCGACGTTCTAGCGACGGATATAAAACCGTCGCTACATGGCCGACTACCTATCGACGGCATAGCGACGGATATGGACATAAAAAAATAAAAAAAATTGTCCACTGCTTTCCATCGGTATTCCGTCACAAATCCGTCGGGGATCCGACGGTGATAGCGACGGAAAATTTCCGTCGCTAAATGGCCGTCGCTAAAATACTGTAATTTGGTAGTGTAAAAAAATACCGCGCCTATTTTTTCATTTCCCGCGGCTGCACCTATCTCCTAAAACTTTCTCGTGCTGCTCTCTCTCTCTCTCTCTCTCTCAAACTTTTATCTCATTTTTTTGCTTCTCTCTCTCTCTCTCGAGTCTCAGTTTCTGCTCGGAAAGGCTCTCTCGAGTCTCTGGCTTCTCTCTCCTCCGATCTTCCAGGTAACTCTCTCTTTCTTTGCTTCTCTCTCTCTCTCCCAGTTCTCTTCCTCTTACTCTCTCTCTCCCAGTTCTCTTCATCTATCTTTCGGTATTTCTCTACTTTTTTCTCCCCTTTTCTTTTACTTTTCTTCTTTATTTTGATTTCCCCCAAATTTTCCCTATTTTTCTTCTTTTATTTAGGGTTTTCTATTTTTTTAGGGTTTTCTACCTTTTTTATTTAGGATTTTCTGTTTTTAGGGTTTTCTTCCTTTTTTATTTAGTGAAGTTTGATCTATTTTTTTAAGGGCATACATATTATTCATGGTTTTGCATGTACCAATTTCAGGATCGCCAACAAAACTGACGTTGCCGCTCAATTTCAGGATCGCCAACAAAACCGACGGTTGCCGCTCATTATTCGTGGGTATGCTTTTCCATAAGCTTTGATTCATTTGAGAGAGAAGTTTTTGGGTTAATTTGATTTTCACTAATGTTAATTTTAGTTTGATTTAATTTGAGACTCGGATCGAAATATTGGAGCAAATATATACAACAAAGTCTTATGTTCATCCTTATATATTTGAGACACATTATATTTGATAATCAATCTCAACATCATAAAAGTACATAAGAAAATTTCGCTAGTTTTTATACTAAAAAATATGATTTATTGTCATTTAGTTCCTTTCTTTTCATCAAATCCTGATGTATAAAAATCTCCAGAAAACATTAACATCATTCTTATGGCATTTTGTAAGTTGAAGATTGTAGATTATGATATGAATTTCGGAAGATATGACACTCCATTGAAATTCAAAACGTAGAATTTGGACCAAGATCCTTCTAGTATGAAACATGAGTAGCCAGTAGTTCTAAAGCTCTGAACATATGGTGAAAAGGTCAATAGTCATATCAACTAGGCAATATCTAGAATATATTAGCCATTATTTACTCGTAGGGGCATAGGGATATATTCATTTCATATATGCTAGTAAAGTGATTGGAAAAAACGTGTAAAATAACATAACTTGAGAAATTATATTAAACTATTCAAATTATTGATTGACCAAAGCATTTTTAAGCAACAAAATGCAATGTTGTAAGCAAACAGTGGTTGTATCAAACTATGAACTAAGTATCTAACAATTCTTATTTAACCTAACTGTAATCAAACAAACTAAAACTATGATCCAAGTATCTAATGTTATACACCATTAACTGAAACTGTAGAATGTTAACATAAAGCAAACAAAGACATGCAGATGTATACACCATTAATGCTAATGTTATATTTTGATCTCCTAATTATAAAGTTTGTGATGAGTGATACCTGGCCACATAATGCTTGAAAATTCTAATTATTGCATAATAAGCTGAAAGAAGAATTGACATAATTTGTATATTGTACCTCAACTTTGTGTATATTGTACCTCTGTTTATCTTGGTATAGAACATATTGCCATGTTTCCCACCATGAATCTCCTTGTGCATTTTTTCCCTGACTTCTGTGCACCTACATACATAAAATTAAAAACAAAAGTTTGTACAAGGCAAGTAGGCATGTTATAATGACTTATCAAAACAACAATCAAAAGCATAAATTGATTTGATAAAGAGAAATGTGAGATCAAAAACATGAACAATCATGCTTTGCACATAACATGGTCTAATTTGGCTCTCTAAACGATGGATGAAATTGCCTTCGTAATCTTTAACATCTTCCTTTTTGTCACATCACTTCTATAGTCTAGATCCTGCATCATATAGTGAAGTTAAGACTTCTCTTAGATATTGTCGAGGAAAAAAACAATTGCTAATAAGAAGATGTACCTTTGTTATTGTATCTGAAGTTGTCATAGAAGCATAAACATAATGATTTACAAATGTCCAAAGCAAATTGCTAGAAAGCAAATTGCTGGCATCAGCTGCATGTTATGTTATTTATAGTTCAAAGCACTATAATTTTGATCCCATAACACAACAAAATAGAGTATGAAGCAGCAGACTACTTTAATTTGGAAGTGATGGAACACTAAGATAGGCACCATATGCCAGCCTCGAAATACATAATTTTCATCCAGAGGAAAATTACATGACTTAGCAAGCGAGTTGTATGATCAATATGACACACGAGTAACCAATATTTTAACACTGTCCTGCATCATGTTCTGTCCTGTGATATGTAAATGCTAACCTTTTCTTCAGTGAGTTTACAACAAACAGGAGTTCTCCCACAGTAAAAGACTAAGGAACCATCCTACCAAAACCAGAGGGACTGGAATGGCATCAATTGTTACTGTTAATATCTAAACCATATGATCTATAGTGCAACTATACACAAAAACATAAACTGATACCAGTTGAAATGTAATTACTATGCATATACTTCAGTCATATCCAAAACAGCTAAGCATTAACTTTGTAGTTACTTTTTTGTTCCCCTTGCCAAAAACTCCTTGAGATTATTTATATAATCTTCAATATTAAGCTAGCTCACCAGTTTTTGTTTACAGGCTGCTTTAGAATAGATAGCATGCAATTGCTGGGGTCTCCTTGTGTCACGACCCGCACCCGATTTTCGAACTCGAGAGCATGAGCAAGCCAGCTACGCATCAAGCGGACTCCAGCCCGACTCGAATACGTAAACGCTGTCAAGGCTATGGTATACTGCCAAATCATGGCAACAAATCTATATCTCAATCCACAATAAGAATATGAAACACGAATGAACACTATGGGTCATGGTCTGCAGCCCACTAGCATATATGTCCGATAAGACTCTAAAGAAAGTAACAAGAGTCTAAACTGAATCAGAAAACATGGTAAAGTAAGAAAGCACGAGCGGATAATAAAATACGATAACGATACCTGAATCCCGCAAGAACCGCAAATCCTCCGCCATCCAGAACTACTAGCTATCTCCATACAATCGCTAAACCTGAGGAGATCATCAGGTCCTCAGAGGACATAGCAAGATACATAATATACATGCCTATCTAATAGTTTTATCATGCGCAAAAAATAAACAAGAAAGAACAAGAACAAGACAAATGACTACGAACATGAACACGAACACACGAATACTAGAACATGAACACGAACACGAATACTAGAACACGAACACAAATACGAACACGAACACAAATACGAACACGAACATAAACACTAGAACAACTACGCGTAAATGAACTGCCGGATGAACGAAACACGAGATCAATGGAAAAACTAAACCCTCATCCCGAGTGTGGACTCACGGGTTTGAACTAAGCACTAACCCTCGTCCCGAGTGTGGACTCTCTGGTTAGTTCACGGCAAGGCACCCTCGTCCTGAGTGTGGACTCTCTGGTGCAAGTACTACATCCTCGTCCCGAGTGTGGACTCTCTGATGTAAACACCCTCGTCCTGAGTGTGGACTCTCTGGTGTAAGTCAAGTCAAATCAAGTCAACACTCTCGTCCCGAGTGTGGACTCTCTGGTGCAAATAATCGATATCCTAGTCCCGAGTGTGGACTCATGGATGTAAACAGATCAAGAAAAACACCCTCGTCCCGAGTGTGGACTCTCTGGTGCCAAGGAAACAATATCAAGGATTTAGCAGTTCAAATACACGTACTTATTCTATGACACGACTCAAGCAAGGTACTGACGAGAAACTCCAAGTGGGAACCACAAGACCAAACATGAACACGGCTATAAACAATAAAAATAACTCCACAGAAAATAACACAAAAAGTACATGTCCATAAATAATCCAAAAGCTGGAAACTAAAATAAAATGCATGTAATAAAACTGTAGAGGGAGGCAAGATATACTTGCCTGGTGGTAGCGCGAAGAACCAATAAGATACCGTCAACTGGTATGCCATAAAGTCCAAAATCCACAAATGTCTCCGAAAGCTGAACCAGACATCGCCAACATTCTCAGAATAGTCAAATTAGCTAGGATTGTCTGTCCTTAAGTCCAATTCTAGACACAGGGATAAAATGATAATTTTGGACAAAAACGATGTCCGTCGTTGGACCCGCTTTGCACCGAAAAGCGTGCCAGAGTCAAAGGTCTCTAAAGTCGTCAAACTACATGTCTACGGATCTAGTTTTCCGATACGAACCCAACCGTATGTCCAATTTTGGATTTCGGTGGACCGTGCACAAAATCGTCCGTTGAGTTGGGCCGTGGGGCCCGCGAAACGGCGATTTTATCAACTGTCTCAGAATCGGACCAAACTTGGCATACAGGACCAGAAAAATGATACTGTCCTGTTGGCACAAGTTTTGTCTCGATCTGACGAGCGTGCACAAAGTAATTAGAAAATTTACAAAGAGGCCGATACGGTAAATTTCGACGGATACGCATCAAATTCATCGCGCACACGCGACCAATTTGAATTCCGTCAAAGCCCACACGACCACGAAGCCATTACGCACCTTTCGATGCTTTCGGTTCGCGACCACATTGCCCAGATTGGCGGGACGCACGTCGTATCGGAGGATTTTTCTAGTTTTCTACAATTTTCAAAACAGATTTTTGGAAAACTTTGGGATCGAATAACTTCCTACATAATTTACGAATACAGAGTCTATAAAAGGTGTTGTAATCCTGTATATGTTGTCTAAAAAGTTGTTCAAATAGATTTTGCGTTTCCTATCAGGATCGACCGATTTTGGCCTCCCAAGATGGGTGTCTGGATCGAAATACTGTCATGTTTTGGACAGTTTTACGTTCGACTTTGCGTCGATCTTCTCGGCAGGTTGATCGACTTGGTCTTAAATAATTTACTGTTATGTCGAGGTGGCTATGTTGTCTTCTACTGGGAGTTTGTAGTTTCGAAAATAATCGAGTAAACAGGAAGGAATTTGAATGGAAATATGGTACCAGGGGGGTGGTCGGCTCTGTGGTTGCTGCCGTAAACTCTATTTTGGCACGCGCGGCTGCGGCATCCTCGGCCTCCGGCGACCCACGCGGCCGTGCGCGGTGGTCCAGGGCTGCGCGCGCGCACGCGCGACGGAGTGCGGCGGTGGCGCGCAGGGCGTGGATTAGGGTTTAGTTCCTCCTTCTCTCTCCCTAACCTAATACTTGCGCGGGGTTATATAGAGTTCAGCGGCTGAACTCTATTCTCGGGTTGGGGAATGTAGGGGGAATTGGGCCTGGCTTGGGCTGGCTTTGGAGTTGGGCTCTCTCTATTTTCTACTTCATATTCTTATATATGTATATATGCATATATACTCACCTATATGTTATATATATATATTTTTTTAAACAATGGCTAAAGCCTTCATTGAAAAGAAAATCAGTAGGTTGGAACCGGGAGATAGCCCGAGTTCCTACATGAGGAAGGTGGAACCCTAAACCCGATAAAGACCAAAAACAAAAGATACAACTACCCTTTTTTTTTCCGGAAACCCAGGAACCCAAAGAACACGAAACAGCAAACAGCCCAAATTCAAACATTTGAAAAACGAAAATACGAAAGAGGGGGGGCTCTGGTCCCAAGGGGGGAAGCGTGTGACTGAGCGGACCGATGGCACACGCGGCCCGAGACGCGTGGGTCTGTCCGAAGCGGACGGGGCCCGAGATGGGCACAAAGAACGAAGGAGGACGGGATGGGTCCTCGGGACCCGCACCCGCGGTCCGTAGGGGGAGGGGAGGCGTCCCCGGGGGCGGCGGGAGCCACGGCGGGCGGGAGCCACGACGGGCGAGAGCCGCGTCACGGCGAGGAGGGCCTCGAAATCGACGCCGGGGGCGGGGGACGAAAAGGAGGAGTCAGCCGGCGACGGGGGAAGGTGAGCCCTGAGCCAAGAGAGCACCGGCGGCTAGGGGCCAGGCCAATGGGAGATGGGACCGCCGTCGATGGCCTCGTCGGGCACGGAGGCGAAGGGGCGAGGCCGCTGCTGAGGGGGAGCCCGTCCGCGGGGGGAGCCAGAGAGCCCTGCGGGGAGTGGCGAGCGGCGAGCAAGGCTGCCGCGAGCCAGCGGGAGGTGGGGGAAGGGAGCTACGCCAGGGGGGAGACGGCCGCCAGGAGAGAGGTGCGGCGGGTAGCTGGCGGACGGGAAAGCTAGAAATAGCGGCGGTACGCCCCCAAGGCGTTATATATATATATATATATATATATATATATATATATATATATATATATATATATATATATATATATATATATATATATATATATATATATATATATATATTTATTTATTTATATATATATATATATATATATAAAATATATACATATATATATATAGTATATATACATTAATAAATCCTAATATATTTATATGCCTAATTAAATATATACACTCATATTTATATATTTACGTATACCCACACATGTACACCTACATATTTATTTATATATATAAACGTGCACAAATACACCTATGTATACAATATATTCATATATATATATATATATATATATATATATATATATATATATATATATATATATATATATATATATATATATATATATATATATATACACCTACACATGTATAGTAAGAATAATATAATAATAACAATAATAATAATAATAATAATAAGAATAAGAATAATATAATCATAACAATAATAATAATAATAACAAAAATATAATAATAACAATAATAATAATAATAATATAATAATGACAATAATGATAATAATAATAAGAATAATAATAACTAAAATGTCCACTAAAAGTTCTTGGTGAACATATCATACCCCATCTTTATTTGGCCCTAGAAATTCGTACAATTATTCAAAAACACCATTTAAATAAACTATAAATATTTAGAAAGTATTTGTCAAGTCCTAAAAATAAATAAATAAATATTTGTACACACATAAAATGTCTACATGGCCATCTTTGATCTTTCTACATGCCTACATGGGCTTGGATTTGACTTGGGTCTAATCTGGACAGGTTCGGTACAACCGGATTCCCGAAAACTCAATAATATAATTAAATAATAATAAAATCTTCGGTACGGGTTAAGTCACAACTTGGCCTGGTTTTCCTAGTTAGGACACTCCTATGGCTCGGCATTTCCCTACCATGGCTAAACACTAGTCAAAGCACGCAACTGCAGTATCTGTGCCATGATTCCTAGTCGTCTGGTACTTCAAAACTCCATCATGGCTAAAGTCATCTACCATAATAATTAACTAAATAAACATTTATAAAAATCATAAATCACCATTTAAATCGAATAAATAATAATAAAAAATAAAATAAAAAATATTTCAAAAAAATTTCGGGAAGGGAAGCTACACCTTGTTAATCCACATACTTAGAGAATCCTAGATACTTTATTTGTTCAATTGCAACTAATTATTTTCTCGTTTAAACCTCACGCAACTCACTATCGATACATCTAGTCATTGTCTATGAGTATCAGCACCAATGGTTTGGTAGTTCCAATGGTTTTGCGTGTACTACGATATATTTGAAAAAATCAAATTATGAAAATAAAATGTTTACAGATTAGGCATACTTTCAAGCATTATTTATTTGATGTTGTTCCGGTGAAATAAAGGTTGATATGCTAAATAACACAATAACAAGAATATGGATGCTTATTTACTATATTATTATTATTGCACTAACAAACATGATTATTCTCTAGTTAATTTTTATAATTTTCAAACCCTTGAATACATTATTACTTACAGTGCAAAAATTGTTTTGTATGTCTAATGATAGTGTTTCTCTTTATGGATTATAACATTATTAAAGCTCTTGAATACATATTACGACATCATTTACAACCTTTAGTCTAACTCATGTATTAATATTATCTAATACAGCTAATAATCTTTATGTCTCAATATTATGTTATTCATATAGTAAACCTACAACAAGGAAGCCAACCACCCGGTGGCTAGAGATGAACAAGTAAACCTTCATGACAGCAAAGCAACATATATGATGTTTTAGACTTTACAAATTAAGTCTATGGAGAAATAACTTTTTCTTTTCTTTTATCATACGCTAGATCACCTTACAGAGTTCTTGGATAAGACTATCCTCGTTGAACCCGAGCTCCTTCTCCATTATCCTAGTAACTTGATTGACCAACCAATCAGACACTAAATGCTTACATTCGAATTTGCAAAGTGATTCAGCATCTCCACTTCTTTATACTAGAATGATGTTACCTTTTGAATGCTTCTGCAAGATGGAGAGAAGTAGACTATTAAATTTGAATTTAAGCCAAATTGGAGTTAAATGTTTATGTTCATACTCAATTTTGACTTAGTTTCAATTGTAATATAGGAGTTCAGAAACAAATAAATAGAATATTAGTTTACATCCTACAAAATATCATGATTGCGAGTTCTATCTTTCAATTAATAGTAAAAGAATTTCACTTCTCATCCAAACAGATAGGTAAGATGTAACAAGAAAGGATATGATTTATTTACCTTCTGTTTTTTAGCAGGAGGATCATAATTGAACACTAACAGAATACAGTCTTTATCGCTTCCAGGCGTAGACACCACTCTTTCATTCCACAAACCCTGTAAACGTAAGAGTTTAAAGATAGAGCATTGCATAGAAAATAGCATTAACAAAAGATATGCAGGATTTCATTATGGTGGTAGCTTGAAATGTAGTTTATGGGTGACAATATTACTTTTGACTATGGGGTTTGATGTTTCATTGCTCACACTTTAATTAAACATGCTCATATTAAAACCTTGTTTATTCATTTATTACAAAGACCTTTAATTGGATTCATTTGTAGGAATCCTTATGGAATGCTTTGTGAACCGTCTTATCTGCCTCGTATATATTTAATGGAGGTCTTTAGCAGGTTATAATTCGTACAAGTGGGTCATACACAATGGACAAAGGTTGGGTACAGTTTAAAAGGTTAATATTTATTCTTAAAACAATAAACATTGGCATACTTGTTGCTTTTTATTAATATAAGATTATGTGTGGGGGTTTGTCTTTGTTTGTAGAGATTCACAAGCATATCAAAATGGAGCACGAAAGTTTGCTGATACAATTCAAGCTAGCAAGGGAAATCCAGAAAAAATTCAATGTCCTTGTTGTCATTGTTTAAGTCATCGATTTCACCATTTTGATACGGTTTATGAGCACTTAGTCATATTTGGGATGGATCCTACATATGATAAATGGGTCTTTCATGGAGAAAGTTCTACTGCAACTAGAGATGAAGATTTTGAAATACCCGAGGCATATAAAATGTTCAGAGATGCAAATATTGAAGATGATTTTTTTTATGACAATGATATTAATGTGGAACCTGCATATCAAAGAAGAGAGCCACATTATGCAAATCTTGTGGAGGATGCTGAACTTCCTTTATATGGTGGATCTACTTACACAAAGATGGCTGCAGTCGTTGCCCTATATAAATACAAAGCTAGACATAGTCTTACGGACAGCGGTTTTAATGAACTTCTTGAGATGCTTGGCAAAATTCTACCTCAAGACAATAAGCTTCCTGATTCTTTATATATTCAGTAAAGAAGCTACTTAAGGATTTCGATCTAGGCTATGAGAAGATACATGCTTGTGTTAATGATTGTTGTTTATTTAGAAAGGAAAATGAACATATGAAGACATGTCCAAAATGTGGGGCTTCACGGTGGAAAGTTGATGTGCGCACCAATAAGATTCAAAATGGAGTTCCTGTAAAGGTATTGAGGTACTTTCCTATAATACCAAGATTTAGAAGAATGTTTAAATCATCCGAGAAGGCAGAACAACTAAGATGGCATGACACTCACAAAAGTCAGGATGGAAAGATGCGTCACCCTGTTGATTCAATGGCATGGAATATGATCGATAGCAAGTGGCCTGAGTTTGCATCTGATCCGCGTAATCTTAGGCTTGGCCTTGCATCGGATGGATTTAATCCTTTCGGTGATCGTAGTACTCAATATAGTTGTTGGCCTGTGATTTTGGTTGCTTATAATCTGCCTCCTTCCCTATGCATGTCAAAGGAAAACTTGATGTTGACGTTATTGATCCCCGGGCCTAAGCAACCAGGAAATGACATAGATGTATACTTGGAGCCACTTATAGAAGATTTGAAAGAGTTATGGACCAATGGTGTGAATGTTTTTGATTCATTCAGCAAATCCATATTTAATTTGAAGGCCGTTCTAATGTGGACAATAAATGACTTTCCAATCTATGGAAATTTATCCGGATATTCCACAAAGGGTAGAGCAGCTTGTCTAATATGTGGAATCGATTCGAACTACTGACCACTCGGGTCGCATGCATCTCTCTTAACCACTAGGCTATATCATTCATCTGCTATATATATATTGTTGGACATTCTTCAATATTCTTCGATTAAAATCTGCAAACAAAATAAACTAATAAATTGTTACCGGCCTCCAGTGAAGTCACGCACGTATCATTGCCCTAAGAGTTGGTTCGGATCTATGTGCAGACTGTATCCGAACGCTCCTAGTGGTAAAATTTCCGCTCCACCGGAATCTCCTTGTCGCACACGACGTAGAGAGACTGACCCTCGACTTAGCTCTGCCAAAAACAACACACGAAAAACAACAGTGTTTCGGAGCGACAAGTATTCGAGATCGAGAGAGAGGGAGTATTGTAGGAATTTTTCGTGTTAACCAAAGTATTGAGATAGGCCTCAATATATAGGCTTTTCTCTAACGGTCATGGAGTAATGGAGATTGAAAATAATTTAATTCAGCCAATAAAGAATTAAACGTTACAAATAATTCAAATAAAAATATGTGAAACAATGTATCTGGACAGGATTTAAGATGTCAAACGTTACAAATTTATTGGGTTTATAACGGTCAAAAATAAATGAGGAGGATGTGGGATTAAATAAAAATTGGACTTGAGCTTTTGCTCAAAACAACATATGTTGCCAACAATCCCCTCCCCCCCCCCCCCCCCAAAGGTCAAGTTCCAAGGTAGTAGAAGGAAAGAAACAAGAGATAAGAAGAGTAAGAGAATTTCTGGACAGTTGAATACTATGCATAAATGAGATGGACTACAGCCTTGAATCTCACGTAGTAACTATTGTCTTTGTCTGAAGAAGAGCTTGATGGACTACGCCTTGAATCTGTCTTCTTGAACCAAACTCAGAAAATAGCACACATAGTACGCTAGAGGTACTTGTTTCTATTGGGTGACGTGTTTGATTGGCCATGCGCACTTTTACACATTCATGAGAGTTGTCTAGGATCGTCATGTCATATAGTCGCGCCCTCACGACCTCTCATATAGTAAGTTCTCAAGGGTTATGATAGGAATCAACCATGTATATCAGCTTGGACTTATTAAGAGTTTGAACTCACCCTATCCATATCACACAAGGAACACTGTCACCAAAGGGATGGGACATCATTGTATACATGTACAGCCTCTTGGGCTTTTATTTTAAAGAGAACTTAATCTCAAGGTCAGTGTTCCATAATAGTCATCTAGTCCAGCTTGTTTCTACCCATTGAACCGGCTTCTTGGAATCTCCAGTCAGACTCGGTTGGGTTGCCACTGCTGGTGACTATACTATGGGCTTAATCCCATCCCCCTCGATAATTCTAGGATCAATGTCCTAGACAAACTCTTCGTCAAGAGTAAACAGACTCTTCGTCAAGAGATCTGTAAGTTCTTTTATGATTTTTATAGTCAAGAACAACATATTTTGCCTTTTAGGCTCTTTTAATTCTTGAAACGCAGTTGCAGGTACCTGTTCATCTTAGAATTCACAAGATCATGCTTTTAGGAGTTCTTTAGCATATTTAAAAAAATAGGTACAGAAATATGTATATCATATATATGGATAATAAGATTTCTAAGTCATTCGACTTCTGTACAGGTAATGTCCAAAATTATCATTTCAGAATCCATTGTACTCCTGGTTATGATAGTTAGTTTACATGATCCCTAGGAGGTCGCAGCTCCTGCTAGGGTAAAAATATATCCAATAGTAAATTTTAAATCATGTGAATCAGTTACCCAATTTTTATCTAAGTAACCTTCTATGATATCAGGGTGTCTAGTATAATAAAGTTTATAATCTAGAGTTTCTTTAAGATATCTAAATACTTTGTCCAATGCAGTCCAATGTGATTGATTTGGGTTACCAGTGTATCTACTTAGTCTCCCAACAATAAATGCAATATCGGGTATGGTCATATTTGTTATGTACATAAGAGACCCTATCATTTGTGAATATCTATGTTGTTCAGTAGGTGATCCTTTATTCTTCTTGAGAACAACATTACTGTCATAAGGAGTAAGGGCAAATTTTTTTATTATCAAAATACTCAAACTTTCTTAGCATTTTCTCATTTGAATGTGCTAGGGATAGAGTATAGCCCTCTTTGTATTTTGACACTTGCATTCCTAGGATAAGGTTTGCTTCACCTAGGTCTTTCATGTCAAACTGGTTAGATTAATACTTCTTGGTGTTATTTATCAATTCCAGTAAAGATCCTAGAATAAGGATATCATCAACATACAAGCAAAGTATTGAGATATGCCTCAATATATAGGCATTTCACTAACGGTCGGAGTAATGGAGATTGAAAGCAATTTAATCCAGCCAATAAAGAATTAAATGTTACAAATAAATCAAACAAAAAATATGTGATACAATGTATCTGGACAGGATTTAAGATGTCAAATGTTACCAATTTATTGGGCTTATAACGGTCAAAAATAAATGAGGAGGATGTGGGATTAAATGAAAATTGGACTTGAGCTTTTGCTCAAAACAACATATGTTGCCAACAAATATATATTTGCCAACATATATATATATATATATATATATATATATATATATATATATATATATATATATATATATATATATATATATATATATATTGGCAAATCTGGAATCAACAACACATGTGTCTAGGATTTTCTTTCACTCATAATACGAATCTTGTTTTGGGTATCAATGAAGTTAAAGACCAAAAAGGAAAAGGAGATGGAGAATACAGGCAGATAGCTGATTTTCGGAGCTGTTGTTTAGCATGTTTGGAGGGAGCGAAACCGCCGTATCTTTGAGGGAATTGCACTCAGTATATATGATGTATAAAGAAACATAGAGCGGGTAATGTATCATGTAGTCATCCATAGCCCTAGATGATTTATTTTGGGTCTTGGGCGGGATTATAGTTTTTTAATATTTGTTTTACAATAATATTTATTTTGGGTCTTGGGCTGGGTGGCTTTGAGCCACGGCCCAACTTGAAGAAAGGACGTCTCAAAAAAAAAAAAAAAAAAAAAAAAAAAAAAAAAAAAAAAAAAATATATATATATATATATATATATATATATATATATATATATATATATATATATATATATATATATATATATATATATATATATATATATATATATATATATATATTAATGAGTGAAGTCATAGAAAAAAGTTTTGTTTTTGTACAAAAATAATGAAGAACATTGATACGTTCGTAAATTTAGTTTGGACTTGGAACAAAAATTTTGATGTTAAATAAGACAATTAATAAATTTAAATGTAGTATTATAAATTATGTGGATGCCAATTGGTTTGCAATCAAGGAAACATATTAGGTGTCAAAAGGAAGTGTACACTTATCATAAAATTAGAGTGTAAGACTATCTTTTATATATACTATTATATAATCCAAATACTAGGGGTATCTAGATTATATATATTCTAAGGTAAAGATATATTTATGTATGGATAATAAGGTCATTTTACAATCCCACTAATTTAAATAATTATAAACGGTTGTAACCTCTTCTTCTCTCTTACGAACCTTTTCTTGCTTTCTGCATTCTCAGAAAGAAAAAAAATCAAAACTTCTGTCAGGTTGTTGATTTTTCTCTTAAATATTAATTTAATTTTTTTTTCTTTCTATTAGATATTAGTATATATGTACACATTACAATAAATAATTCAATTAATTTCAATTAAATTAGATTAAATTAAATTAATATTAGATTAAATTAACTAGGATTGTGAGTATGCATTAAACTAAATTAAATTTTATATATTAGAATTCTTAATTTTTATAAAAGAAGGTTGTTATTTAAATTTTCCATACATTAAATCTTTAGATCTATATCTATACTTCTATACTATTATATAATCCAAATACTAGGAGTATCTGGATTATATATATTCTAAGGTAAAGATATATTTATGTATGGATAATAAGGTCATTTTACAATCCCACTAATTTAAATAATTATAAACGGTTGTAACCTCTTCTTCTCTCTTACGAACCTTTTCTTGCTTTCTGCATTCTCAGAAAGGAAAAAATCAAAACTTCTGTCAGGTTGCTGATTTTTCTCTTAAATAATAATTTAATTTTTTTCTTTATACACATTACAATAAATAATTCATCAATTCCTCTTCTACTTTCTGTTCTGCAGCATTCTCTGAAAGAAACCAAACAAAGAACATGCAATATTAACGACGAACAACGTGCTACAAGGTCATCTCTCTTTCTACCTCTCCATTATTCTATGGTATTTGCATTGATTAGCAATATCCTATTTTGCAAATTTAAAATTATATTTAAGTTATGAACTAGAATAAATTTTAAATTAGATTTTTAATTTGTATAAGATTAATTAAACTATAATAAAATTTATCCAACTAGATTAATTTAAATTAAATTAGATTAATTTAAATTAAATTAGATTAAATTAACTAGGATTGTGAGTATGCATTAAACTAAATTAAATTTCATATATTAGAATTCTTAATTTTTATAAAAGAAGTTTGTTATTTAAATTTTCCTTGCATTAAATCTTTAGATATGTTAGAATCAAAATTATAAATTAAATTAACAATATATATCTATTATATTTAAATTACGGTAGATTATATTTTATTATATTTTAAATCGTGAATTTAAAACTATGGATTAGATCAAGTACAAAATCCATGAATTTGATTATTTATATTTAAATTATGGTTGTTGTCTACATAAGATGATATCAATATTTCCAAAATTTAAAATGTTGCACACGCAACGCGCGTGCCCGGCACTAGTATTATATAACTAGTACTTTGCAGGGATTTTGGTAGGTGAATAAATGTCCTTGAAAATATGTAACCTCTCATACAATATATTTTATAGCTAGGAAGAAGAAAATAAAAATAGAAAACCATAACAGCGTCAATTTGGCATCTGTACAATTGAATTGACTTGGGAAAAAGTGAGTCACAAATTCTAATGTTTAACCCTATAGAAATCAAGACAGACAATCTATTTTCGTACATAAATAAGATTTGTCAAGAGTATCCCTTCATATAGATTTACATATTTATAAGTATATAGAAAAAAAAAACTTGACAACTTCAGAAATGGTTTTTACCCTCCTTTTTTCTAGTGCATCGATACATATTTTTATTTATATGTGCAAATATAATGACACCCAACGATTGAACAAACTCTTCAACCCATACTATCTACCCTAATGAGAACAAATTTGATCTAATTTTGTTATATGGCCGATTTGAAGAACATCATCTTTTAGTTATTTTAGCTATTTTAGATAGAGATCATTTTTATATTTTTATCCGTTATGATTTTAAGTTATCTTAGGGATAAATCTTTAGAAATTGTCTTATCTTGTTTTTATTTCTTTAAAAATATTAGGAATAAGTCTCCTAATCCTAAAAACAATATAATCATAAGAACTAGGAAAATAAACTATAATTCTAACAATTGGGACTAGGGATTCTTCTGGATTAGAGTTTGGGTTTGAGATGGTTGATGTGTGAGGAAGATTAAGAAAACCATCTCCTTGTGCCTTCTTTTAATAGTCTTTAATAAAGTGCAAAAAAAAATGTATTTGAGACTAAGTGCACAAAAAACATAGTAGTAATTTGCAAGACAAAACTTTATAAATATTCGATATGGTAAATTGTATATGTCAAGTTCTCTACTTCTAGAACTTAGTTTTGAATTCAAATTGTAACATCATGAAGGCCCCTGTCTTGTTCTTTCTTGTGTCATTTATCCTTAGATCAGTGCAGTATCTTCAAGGTTTAGTGCAATAGGCTAGTCCTTTTGCTGAACAAAGTTCTTTTGTAAGGTTTTAATTATCATCAATGCATACAACTTAATATATACTGGGGTTAGTTACTGCTCTTTGAAAATTCATAACATATAAATGTGGAAGTCAACAACAAGATGAAGACTACATTTATTAAAGGGCGTATATATCTAAGTTCCCCAGTACCTACGTAATCAGAAGAATTTGGATCCTCTCCTTTGCACTTCCATTATGAACAGACATGTCACAACAAAGCTACTGTAACACTACAAATTTGTTCATATCGACAGTATTGCAAACTAATGGACTATTATTGTGCGTGTGCGCCATGAAATCGTGTTAGTCCCATCAAATTTGTTTGATAATACAATCGGTTGTTAGTGATTCAAATATTACTGGATAATGTTGTTCGCAAACTACTGTGTTAGAATAATATAAATTATAACCTCTAACTTTTATCACAACTCTATAGTTTGGGTGTACGATATCAGAGCAGAAGTTCGTTCCGGTCGAATTTTACTTCCACCAATTACATGGTTGATTTTTTTTTTTTTTTTTTGTGTGCATATGTGATCCTCCATTTGAATTTAGTGCACGCTATACTTTAGGTTCATCTACATGCAGTTATGTAAGTGCATCTATAATCAAGGTTCTTATAATCAGTTCAACTACAGAAACTCAAGACAAATTCTATAGGCACTTCACATTTAATTTCAGGATATCCTTACCTCAGGACAGTCCAACCCACTTGGTATAATTTTTATCCGGAACAGTCCCAATTTTACGTTGGGCTGCCCAAATCCCCTTTAGGACTGTCCTAACATGAAGTATGAAGTCATATTTCATGTTAGGACTGCCAACTTTATTGACAGTCCAAATCCAAACTACCCAAATCCTTTAGGACTGGCAACTTTGTTGACAGTCCAAATCCAAAGATATATAATGCCCTCAAGTAAAAAATTTGGAGTGGCAAATTTGTAAATAAATTTAAAAAAAATAGGTTGCCTTCAAGTAAAACTTGAGGTACCAATAGAATTTGCCAAACTCAAATAGGACCTCAAAGTAGGAACTTGCAATAGGATTATGACATGTGAACAATTTTTTCTATTTAGATCCTTGACTTTTTAGGCACTTACAATTAAGAGATGAGATGCATGTAATCCACTGATATATGGGAGGGGATATTAAATGTTTAATATACAATTAATATTGACTAAGTTACTAGAATTAGTTCATAGTTAAAGATGGTTAAATACTTATATTATTCTAGTAAATCGTAATGTATCATTATAATCATTAGGTTCCTCCCATTTCGATGCATTAAGATCCCATATATAGTGTTCCGGGACCTTAATTGTGCAATGTGTTCGTCTAGAACTACTAAAGCATAGTTTCCACTTGGGACACAAAAGTTGTCTGATAAATATGATGAACATCTCTACTGAACCTCATTTTTGGGAATGGATTCCTATTTCAGAGACATAATCAAGTTATTTAACACTCTATAAACAAATTTATTTCATCAGCAAATTAATCCTAAGAACAAATAAATGAATAAGTTGCACTGTGCATTAATTATATCCAATTTATGTTTGAATCACAAACCTAATCAGTATTCATCTTGTTTTAGAAATGAATGTAGATATTGTTTTAAATGAACTAACAAAAGATACTGGACTCAGATTCTTAAAAGGGATATGACTTTTGTTAATATAACATCGAACCGACCGACCTTTAAAATGACACTTAAAAAAGAATTGAATGAAAGAAAATGATTTAAATAGCCGACATCAAAGATTTGAACTAATTGAAAGGTCTTGTTGTTGTTGATATTATATTACGTTACTATTTGAAAGATGATGAAAAATAACACATATAATTGTTTGTAAATATCAGAACAATCACAATTAATCATGTGTGTGATGTGGCATATGATCTGTACTGTACAATATACAGGTTGTTACGGTCCAATCCTAAGCCCATACAATCATGGGTCAGTTGGGCCCAAATATCACCAAATATAGAAAGGTGAAGGAAAGAAGAACTAGCTGCTACTGGAGAGAGACCCATCTCATGTATGTTCATGTTGTATCAGCAGTGGCAGTGCACTGCTACTGACACAGAGATTCTCTCTCTCTCTCTCTCTCTACTTCTTCTTCTTCTTGTTCATGGGCTAGTTTTCTTCTTCTAGATGAAGACCACTAGTTTTCTTCTTCTTCTTCTTCACCTAAATCTGTAACAACATGACATCTAACATTGAAGCATCAATATCTGAGAATCTGCCTCCATCCTCATATGAGAATCCTCCACCATCAGGACCATCAAGATCAGCAATGTTATGCGGGCATATTTACATCAGGATGAGTACAACATTCATATTTATAATTCTGTCTAAAAGAGATTATTTTCTTATGACTTGTTATTGATCCTCCTAATTTTGGTACTTGTTTGTCTTTGACTTTGACTTGTTATTGATCCATCAAATTTCTTATGTTTAGATATAATTTCTAATGCAAGTTTCATATCATGTACATTCTACAGTTTATTAGAAGTTCACTGGATTATTGGAAGTTATTAGGTTTCTTGTGTCTAGGAACTTTTACTGATTTTGTCGAACATTTTGATGATACTGTGTTTAAACGTGGTCAAAGCGCTTGTGCTTAACTTTTCGAGGAAAGCGAGGTTTTAACGAGGCCCTAAATGTAAGACATGTTCATGATAATTGGATATTGAAACTTTCCCAAAAAATGATACTCTATTTTCAATATATCTTTTGAACAAGGGGCATCATTTCAATATATCTTTTGAAGGGGCATCATTTTAATATATCTTTTGAAGAAGGGGCATCATTTTGAATTTTGTCCTGGGCATTGAAATGTTCCGGGCCGGCCCTGATACGATGGTTCAAGTAATATGCGAGGTGAGTTTAATGGATTGCAATCTTGCGAATGAGTGCCATCTCAGTTTTGGTTCCATTATGATCTTGATTCTTTCTCAGGAAATGAACTTACAATTTGAAGTCAGCACATGTCCCTGAGTAAAGGCTTGGGCAAAATTAACCAGGAGGACTGCCCTCACTCTGACCCATTTCCAAGCTCAAAGGCAGCCATATATATACACTCCAGAGCATGGAAGATTTCATTTAGAAGAATTGTTTTGTGTTCTGCACTGCTCATGAATTATAACTTATGCTTGTATGTTTCAAACTCAAACTCATGAAAAGAGGTTGGTCATAAGGTTTAGGTGACAATATAATTGTATAATATATCAGTCTCAAAGATATCACATGTTCAACTTTTGACATTTGCAATATAGTTAAAGTTGTTTCTATGTATTTGTGGATGTGTGAGGATGTGATAGTTTTCCTGAAATTATGATCATGGACAATTTATATGATATTCCGTCCTGGTCTCTTTCCAAATCATAATTCAAGTTTAAGGATCATTAACAAATCACATTATGATGCCCAATTCAGGTGGCTACGCATTTAATACTGATTTTGTTCCCTAATCAACCAAACTATTATCACGTAGAATAGATATGTAATCTGTACGGAATAGATATGTTAAGCAAAGATGCAAAGTCTTTCCGAAGAAGTGCCCAGACAGAATCATTCCACTCTCACTTCCATTGTTCACTCCTAAACCTTCTTTGTAGGCCATGAATATGAATTGAGTGTTAAGTATCAAACTGCAATGTCCACCTGTTATAACATCTTGTTTAAGTAAAGAATATATTTGTGAAGCTAAATATTGGATCTAAACAAATTAGGTTAAGCTGGTGTTGTCCTCGGAGGTCCGAAGAAGCCGATATTCATCAAGCACGACTAGGCCCGGTGGAAAAGATAAATGGAGACCTATTCTCATATAAAAAATTCTAATGAAAAAAAAAAACAGAAATTAAATTATTCAAAATTAACATCAACTAAGAAAAATTATTCAACTACAATATCTTTCAATAGGAATAATATTCGACTAAAAGAGATAAAAGTAAAACTAAACAAATAATCATCTTTTCCCATATTCACACTAAGTACGATCTTCTAGTATCTCTAGCTGCAAAATCATCAATCAATCTCAATCGTTCATAATCAACACCTTCCAAGGAATCATTTTCAATATAAATTAGAACTAATCTATTTAATCTTTCTCGCGACATGAATGATTGCATTGTACAATTTCAATAACTTTAACTTGGAAAAACTTATTTTTGTAGATGCAACAAACCTTGGTATTGTCAATAGATTTCTATATATAAGTTGTAGGTCCTCAAACAATTCATCTCCATCAATATCAGAACAGTCACCATGTCTCGAAGATCTTATAAAACTCTAGATCGTCGAACATATACTAATAAAACAAAAATTGGAGGTCTATGAATTCATGTTATATCCATTACACTCCCTCAGAACCGGCCATGCGGAATTAACGTCTACTAAAATTAATATACCTAGTAAACCACCTCTGCAAAGCCATGGTTATGGTAGGAAATAACTATATATGTTGGATCTCATGGCTACATCCAGAGGTTCCAGATCTATCAGTTATGGTTTGGACTCGGTCTGCTGGCTAATAATTGAGATCTTTGAGTATTCTGTCGATACTCAATACTAGAAAGTATTCAATAATAGGCTCCCATTTGCTGTGGAATCAAGACAGATCAAGTGGAGGTCCAGTAGCAAGTTCTCAACAGAATAATAGACATTACAGTTAGAACAGTCACGACTAATATGACTGGACCTAAGTTTGGATTTTATGTGTGTCGCTGTGATGGGTCCTAGCTATGCCTCATTTGGTACACTGTAATGTAATCGTAATTATAATATAATTAAATAAAATTTTTTTTTTAATTATATTACGATTACGATTACATTACAGTGAACCAAACAGTACCCTAGTTTCTGTTGCGTAAGCGTGCATGATTCGGTTCTTGTGAATTAATCAAGTGCTAGCTAGTGTGCAACCAAAGCTGCTGCACTTGTGAAATGTGATAGGAGTAATTCAATTGGTTATCTTCATTTGCGCCGCCGATGTTGGAAAGTGAACGGAAGAAGGAGAAGAACGTAATTAATATATATATATATATATATATATATATATATATATATATATATATATATATATATATATATATTTTATATATATATATATTTTATATATATATATATATATATATATATATATATATATATATTTGAAACAATGGGTAATTGTGGCAAACTCGCCTCCACTGAGGCTCGAACTCCCGACCACTTGGGCCGCATGCATCTCTCTTAACCACTAGACTAGAGTTTTTATATATATATATATATATATATATATATATGGTACGAGAAAAAAAAAGTATGGAACGAGAATATATAATGGAGTTGAACATGAAGTTGCAGTGGAAAACTATTTCCTACGAAAATTTTAGACCATGAAGAACATCGGGAAGTAACAGAAGTGTCTCTACTCTCAATAGCAGTGTGGTAGGTTTTAGACCAGGACAAGCCACTGTTATAGGAATTGTTCAAGTTTTAAGAGGATTAGGAATGATTTTTTTGATATTTCACCCATGTTTGATAATTGTAGGATTAAAAATTGGGAGAACACATAGGACTTTAGATTCCCACATATGTAGTAAAGTAAAATCCAAGTTCTTCTTGGAAATACATGTGTTGGCTTGCGAAATCGGGACATTGGAAAATGAGAAGTCATTTCTTTCGTGTGTTTAAGATGCCAAAGAAAAATGAGTACAAATAAATTGATTCCTAAGAGGAAGAAAAAAAAAAGGTGAGGGGGAAAGGAATCAAGGATCCCCACCCACCCACCCACCATTTTTTTCCTATAAGGATTCACTTTTTCTTTCCATTTTTTAGCTTTTCCAAACACCAAAAAAAAAAATTGATTGAAATTTTATTTTTCCAAAGTAAAGAAAAGAGCAAGGAATCGATTTCTTTTCCTTTCCATTCCACAAACCAAACGACGCCTAGGGGACATTTAGATGAAAGTTTTGTATTCCTAAGATCTCGTTTGGTTTGCGGAATATTTTGGTTAGGAAAGGAAAGTCATTACTTTCCTATGTTTAGATGCCAAATGAATTGAGAATGAAAGAAAAGTGATTCCAAATTGAAGAAAAATTATGAAAAAAATGATTATATCCATCCACGCAAGGAATCACTTTTCCACTTTGAAACATTCACTTTCTTTTTCAATTTATTTGGCATTTCCAAACATCGAAAACAAATCAATAAAAAATTATAATTTTCTAAAGGAAATGAAATACCAAAGAAATCATTTCCTTTCCTTTCCATTCCTTTCCGCGAACCAAACGAGGCCTAAGAATTCACTTTTGGTTTCTTTTCCATGAAAAAAGAATTCAACATTCGGGTAATCTTAGTTTATTTAGTTTTTCATAAATACTCTTTCATTAATTTAATAATACTTCTATTATATGTTTGGGATAGAAGTTAGACTTTTGAGAGTAAAATGAGGGTATTATTGTCCAAATAAAACATTCAAAAAATATTTATAGGAAAACTAATTATTTCCAGGCGGCTTAGGCTTTACTTTCCTCACAACAATGAGAATATGAAGTCCATCATATTCAGGGGCGGATCCAGAAACTATAGCTGGAATGGACTACCAAAAATTTGGGTGGGCTAGGAGTAGATAAATCCATATAAAAATCAAAAAAAAAAAAAGCCAACCCTGGATCCGCCCCTGATCATATTCCTCTCCAATTTTTAATCCTAGACATACCAAACAAGGGTAAATAATCTAAAACATATTCCCAAGCCTCCAAAACTTGAACCAAACAACTCCTTACTTTCTTGAAAATGTTAGTTTGGTGCATTAATTACAAAATTTTACGGTAATACTCTCAATGACATCATTTGAATTTAGGTAATAATAAAATTAATAAAACAATATTTATAAAAAATTAAATAAATTAAGATTTCTATTACTATATGAACCAAACATGGAACGAAAAATTTAAAAAAAAAATGGACTATATATTTTCTAATAAAATTGTTATTTGTCTTTCCAAAATATCACTTCTTATGTGACAGTTTATGTGTCATTTGACATGACAAACATAGCAGCTGATAAGACAAATTTTAATATTAAAAATTAAAATTGACATTAAAATTAAAATTAAAATTAAAAAATTGGTTAATTAATTTTTTAGATTATAATTTACTATATCAGCTAACATGTCTGATGTCACGTCAACTGTCACGTAAGGAGGAATAGTTTAGAGGAACATTTTAAAGGTACGAATAGCACTACTCGTTTACTAATCTAATCAAACATGATAATAGAAATGTTGAAAAAAAATTTACTATGGTAAATGAATGCGAGGTAAGATAAACAACCCCCCTTCTAATTATTTACCACTATCAAAAATAAATAAAAGAAATTCTCTGCCAACATCTTTAAAATAATGATATCAAAATTAAATAAAAACCAATTGAGCATGCGACGAGAAACAGTTACGGAAGTATCGTATCTCCAAGTAAAGCCACAGACAGGTGTGGTCCAGTGAAGAAGAAGATGCATGGCATGGCATGGCATGGCAGCAGTAGCATGCATGCACTGATCTGTGCTGTGGAGCTATGCGCTTCATGTGCCACGGGTTCCTTCGTCTTCACTCGGTACTTTGTCTCATCTCTTGTTTGGTTTGCTCACCAGTCTGGCTTCACTCAGGGACGTAACACTGAATTAATTAGAGATTTTATTCTTATGAAATTTTACTCTGTGCTTCGTATGCGAATGTTTTTTTAATTTCCAAAAAGAATTCTTCAAAACAAAAAAAAAAAAATCAATGTGAAAAAGATAAATTTGACATGTCACAGAAATCTATTTATCACCATTTTCGACGAAAAACTAATTACTATATTTTGTTTTATTTTGACTTCAAACCCAACGTCGGTCTATATATTTACCACCTTTGGGTTGGATTGTATCTCATTTCGGGTGGAGCCCTCAAATGTAGATAATTGGGATTGGTTCAGACCATACATGAGAATTATCTTTTAAGGCATATGGACCCAATTCAATATCGTACCTCATGGGCCAATTCCGGTTCGGGTCACACCGGACTCCCAACACTTCGATGATAGGAGAAAAATGTGCCAAAATGAACCAAAATTATATATGATTTTGCAGCAGTTGAGACCTGTGGATTTGATATATTTTTAAGGATTATTTAGTAATAGGGTTTAATATAATGTGACATTAGGATATTTGATATATTTTAAGGATTATTTAGTAATAGTGTTTAATATGATATGATATTAGGATTGGATTTCTAAATTATTCTGTATTAGAGTTTGGATCTCCACATGGCTCAAAATTGGTAACGTAAACAGTAAAAATGAGACATAAACTCTAATTTCAGATAATTTGAAAACTCAAACCCTAATATCATATATTATATGAGACTATATTGCTAAATAACCCAAATAAGTAAAGTTTGTAACTTGCATCTTATGCTGCAACAAATGTAAATGTATATTCACTCCAATGCGGTCAACCGATCATCTTTTGGTTCGACCACGAGGAGAAATTATGCAGGAGAACGGATTTACCATGTAGCAGTGGTGAATGGTCAGTCCGTCTGTCCAATAAAATAATGATACATCATAATATTTTATTATGATGTGTCTGATTATGATTCATGACTGTCACGTGATGAATCGGTGGCATTGAATAATTTCTCCAGCAGGACAAGGGAAGGAATGTCGCGAAGCCATTTGTAGATGGCCACGAACAGAAGAGGGCTAGCGGCGCCAGAGTGGTTCAGTGGTGAGCGAAAGTGATATGCGAACTGAAGTTCCGATCGAAATTGGTACCACATCATCCGTTTCCAGGTCCAGGAGAAGCGTACACACTTTCTGTTCTTGGAGCTGGAGCTGAAGCTAGAGCCTGGAGGTACCACCAATGGGACAAAGCTTCCTGCTTGCACGTGGAGGTTCAACATCATCAGCACACACACACACAGAAGAATTGGTACCACATCAACCATTTCCAGTCTCAATGTTATCAGTGACACATTGTAAGCCTACAACCAAATTTTTACCACCACCTTACAACATTTTTCTCCCATGTCTTACACATGGGTCCCACCGGATCCCACCACTTTTTCTCCTCTTCCAATCGAAATCCGACACGACACGTGACGGTTGTAAGCAAATTGTAAACACTTTGTTGTAGGCATAACAAAACCCTTTTCGTATAGGATATCAACTCTTATTTTATTACAGGGCCAAACATACAAACAAAAAAATGGCATAATTGTGAGAGGACACAACACAAATGTTCTTTGGCCATCATCAATAGGGTTTCTATTTTTCCTGTATTTCTATAGTAGAAATATGTTATTGTCGGGAACGCCGGGACACGCTTTTCGATGGAAAATACAGAAACTGAAACAGTTGTAAAGACAACGTTTCAAATGCAATTCCTTAAAGAAGGTTTTGCAACAGAGATCCAGAAGGATTCTGCAAATTACGAGATCTAAAAAGATATCGTAATTCACGAATAATCTAAAGAGATTTTCGTGATCGTAGCAAACTGGCAGTAGTGCCTTCTAAAAAGAAGATACTGACAGAACTGCTAAAGGCAACAGAAGGGTGACAGGCGAGAAATGGAATTGCTGGGGTGAATGATCACCGTTGCTCAAAGCTTTATTCGCCCTCTGCGAACAGCTTCCAGGAACCAGCAAGGTTGACGGAAAACCTTGGAACACTCCTGCTCTTCTGACTCCTCGGAAGACGGCGAACTCCTCTGGCAATGGTACTCTTCTCTCTCTGTTTGAAGTAACAGAACTCACGCGTACTAAAAAGTACTAGTGTTTGTGTTAAACAACACGCTCACTACTCTGTTGTGTTAAAGAACACTTAGAGTTTTCTCTCTGGAATTCTGATTACTTCTACCAACTGAGAGAGAGGAGAGAACCTGCATATATAGCCCACGGGGCGGTTGCCAAGCAGTTGCCTGCACTTCAGGGTAGTGGCAGAACCACTCCTGAACATGCAGCAACTGCTGCAACCGTTCCCGCTCTAATATGCAGCCAGCTATACGCACATACGCACTCTACGCACACTGCGTACGCTGCGTACGCTGCGCACACTGCGCACTCTACGTACGCTGCGTACGCTGCGCACACTGCGCGCACTGGGCTGCGTACTGGGCTGCGTAACTGGGCCAGCATAACTGGGCTCGCGTAACGGGCCGCGCAACGTGGTCGCGCAAGTGGCTCGCGCAACGAGCGCAACTTAAGCGCACTATGCGCCTAGCGACGATGCTGACGTGCTAAGTGCAAAGTGCGCCAACAAAACGCCACATTACGCCTCATGATCCCTTGAGCCCGAGTCCGAGCCCGAGCCCGAGTCCGAGTCCGAGTCCGAGTCCGAGTCCGAGTCCGAGTCCGAGTCCGAGTCGCTAAGCTCCTACGGAGCTTAGCTCCATGGAAATAAATTTCCAAGAGCAAAAAGCTTACAGCTTTTTAATTGTTGATTAAGCCTTTATACCATTAATAATTAATCCCACATGGCACACACCCATGTGCACTACATGTGCATCTCCATAAAGAGTAAAGACTCATATATATGGAGATAAACATTCCTTTCTAGCCGATGTGGGACTAAAAACCAAAACAAAGGCTAAAAAACCCAACAATCCCCCACATATCTCTATATATATGAGTACGAGTGTTCCCCACAGTAACTGTCCATTATGCTTTTAGGATAGATGCCACTTAAGACTTGAATCTTCCCACGTGAGTCAAAAATCAAACTATAATACAAGAATGGACTAAGCCTTGAATTCTGCATCATAGCTGAAATTCTTTTCACTCACATAATGTAGTTACATGTGCTTCTGGCTGCACATTTAAGGCCGTGTGCCAGCCTGGTTTCAGTGTATAATATTGGGCGTCTACAAGTTTACCCTCAAGAGACGGCCTGATATCTCTTTGTCCATATACTATAGGTGAGTTCTTTATTAAAGAGACATGGCATGAAGCGTCCAACGCTTCCTTTGCGGTGCTACGCCGCTATGACATGGCCTTAAGCCGAGGACCTTACCCCGAATCACCGGGAACCTCATCGTAGTGTCATACTACCCGTAGCATGAGGTCTAGCCCCTTTGTAGTGCCAAACTACCCAGCATGAAGCCTTACGCTTCTGTGCGGTGTTACGCCGCTACGACATGGCTTACAAGGCTGAGACTTTATCCCTAGCCGGGTTTACCTCATTGTGGTGTCGTGCCACCCGTAACATGAGGAACACCTCCTCTTTGTAGTGCTGACTACATCCCTCTTTAATTCAATATACAGCATTAGGCCAACTGCCTATTTGCGGTGCTACGCCGCTGTGACTTGGCTAACATAGCCGAGGCTTTACCTCCTTCGAGAACCTCATGGTGGAGTCACCGCCACACATAGCATGGAGTCACACTCCTTGTAGTGCTGTGCTACCATGCTTCCTGTAAAGCATACCAGACATTCCAAATGCCTGAGAACTCATTAAGGCATTTAAGCCAACCTCCCACAGGACCTGTTTTCCGCAGAAAACAACAGTAGACAACAGTGGTTATAGGTCCGTAACCTTTCCATGCCCAATAGAACATGTACCCACCGTTCCTGATATTCTTCCGATTAGTGGTCCTCCCTTGAACCAAAAGCTAGATGCCTAGTAGATAAATCTTTGAACTAATAGCATAAAACTTTATGGTAGGAATACAATAATACAATATCAGAATGCCTTCAAGCCCATTTTACAAGCTGTGTCATCGACCAACTGGCGCTTGAGGCCCTTGGTGAACGGATCCGTCAGGTTCTCCTGACTCCGAACATCAATTACTGCAATAATACCTCTCTTGATAAGATCGTGTACTGCCCTGTGTTTCAACCGCACGGTCCTCTTTTTCCCGTTGAAAAGGTCATTTGATGCCACCGCCGCAGTCGCCTGGTTGTCGCAGTATATCGGTATCGCCGGTATTTGCGCCCCAACCACTGGAAGATCATACATGAGCTCCCGAAGCCATTCTGCTTCCTCGGCTGCGGTATCAAGTGCAAAGAACTCAGATTCCATGGATGACCGCGAGAGCATAGTCTGCTTCTTCGACTTCCACGATATAGCAGCTCCACCCATTGTGAAAATGTATCCACCTGTGGACCTCTCGCTCTCCACCTCTGAGCACCAACTGGCATCACTGAAGCCTTCCACTACCGACGGATCTCCGCTGTAGTACAGTGCATATGTCTGAGTCTTCTTGAGATATCTCATAACCCGTTCCACAGCTTTCCAGTGTTCAACACCTGGATTGCTTGTAAAACGACTCAGCATTTCCACAGCAAAAGCTATGTCAGGCCTTGTGGCAGTAGTAGCATACATCAAACTCCCGATTACGCTTGCATACTCCAGCTGCCTGACGCTTTCCCCTGAATTAGGCTTCAGCTTCATATCACACCTGTACGGCGTATCGATCCCTGAAAGATCCCGATACCCATAACGAGTGATCATTTTCTCAATATAATGAGACTGTGACAGCGCTAGTCCAGTGTCTGTCCGGATGATCTTGATCCCTAAGATCACATCAGCTTCCCCCAAGTCCTTCATACTGAACTTGCTTGAGATGAATTTCTTTGTCTCCGTGACACATCTAATATCCGTACCTAGGATAAGCATGTCGTCCACGTACAGACAAACGATCACACCTCTTCCATCAGCGAACTTCGTGTAAACACACTTGTCCGTATCGCTGACCATGTAGCCATTTGACCTTATAACTTTGTCAAATTTCTCATGCCACATCTTGGAAGCCTGTTTAAGACCGTACAAGGATTTCACCAACTTGCAGACTTTGTCTTCAAGTCCCCTGATAACAAATCCCTCTGGCTGTTGCATGTAAATCTCTTCGGTCAGCTCGCCATTTAGGAAAGCCGTATTTACATCCATCTGATGTATCACCATCTTATGTATTGCTGCGAGAGCAATCAACATTCTGATGGTGGTCATCTGGGCTACTGGAGCATACGTGTCAAAATAGTCAATCTCCTACTTCTGAGAAAACCCCTTGGCTACCAACCTAGCCTTGAACTTGTCAATAGTTCCGTCTGCTTTCATCTTCTTCTTGAAGATCCATTTGCATCCGATGGGTTTTGCTCCTTCAGGAAGATCAACCAACACCCAAGTGTTATTTGAGGTGATGGAATCAATCTCATTGTCAATCGCCTCCTTCCAGAAAATCGCGTCTCTGGTCTTCATCGCCTCATCATAGGTAAGCGGATCTGCTTCCACATGATAGGTGACAAAGTCACTTCCGAAGTCCTTCGGTCTCCTCACACGCTTAGCTGACGGCTCAGCTTGTTCTGGTTCAACCGTTGTTTCAACAACAACATCTTCTTGGACCACATCTTCATTGAAGACTTCAGTCTCTTGTGCACCCTTATTATTCTCCGGAACATCCGGAAGAACAATATTCTTGTGCCTTGCAAACTTGTCTTCAAAATATTCTGCATCGCGAGATTCAATGATATGATTTGACTCAATATCAAGAAATCTCCGAGCATCACTCTTCTCGGCATACCCCAAGAAGATCGTCTTTGTAGTCCTTGTCCCAAGCTTCTGAATCTTTAGATCTGGAAGCTTGACATACGCCAGACACCCCCACACTCGAATGACATTCAAGTTAGGTCTGACCTTGAACCAGAGTTCATGAGGAGTAACGTCTGAAGTTGCATGAGGCACTCTATTTAGAATAAAAGTGGCCGTCAATGCAGCTTCTCCCCAGTAGCACTTTGGAAGGCCAGCAGTCAACAACATTGAATTTATCATTTCTGTCAACGTCCTGTTCTTCCTCTCAGCTACTCCGTTTGATTGAGGAGAGTACGGAGCCGTAGTCTCATTGACAATTCCATGTTCCTTACAGAACGATGCGAATTCATGAGACCTGTACTCCCCACCTCGATCACTTCTTATCCTTTTGAGTTGTTGTCCAGTCTGCCGTTCAGCTTCGGCTCTGAACTCCTTGAACTTCTCGAATGCTTCGTCTTTAGCCTTCAGCAAGTAGACGAACGCATACTTTGAGAAGTCGTCGATGAAGGTTATGAAATACTTCATCCCGGCCTTTGTAGAGAACTGTTTGAAGTCACAGATATCTGAGTGTACCAACTCCAGAAGATCTGTACTTCGATTAACCCGAGGAAAGGGTTTCCTTGTGATCTTTGTTTGAGCACAAACTTCACATTTCTCTACCTTACCCCCACACTTGGAGATAAGTCCTAGACTAGACATTCTGTTTATTCGTTTACAATGAACATGTCCTAGCCTATTATGCCACAACTCAAGAGTATAAGCAGAATGAGTGATTTCATTAATTACATTAATTACATTGGACTGATTTACAAGCTGAATCTTGAACATTCCTTCGGTATAAAAAGCTTTCCCGAAATATGTTCCCTTGATAGACATCACCATCTGGCCAGCATTGATGTCCATCCTGAGGCCTGCATTGCAGAGTAGGCCTCCCGAGACCAGGTTCTTGGTGATAGCAGGTACGTGCTTTACGCCTTGAAGCGTAAGAGACTTTCCCGAAGTCAGCTTCAACACCACCGTCCCGATCCCGAGCACTTCAGCTTGTGCTTGGTTCGCCATCACAACCGCTTCAGAAGTGGGTGTGTAGGTGGTGAACCACTCCTTACTGGAGCAGACATGGCAGGTGGCTCCAGTATCTACCCACCATTCTGAATCAGATCCTACAGCATCAACCTGTCCAATCATAGCAATTACATCAGTAATCATTGAGACTTTGCTAGGCTCACCTTGCTCTGATTTCTTGGCCGGTGCTGTACATTCACTTTTGAAATGGCCCAACTGGCCACACTTGAAACAAGGCATCTTTGCCTTAGATTTCTTTGACTTGAAAGAAGTTCCCTTAACATTCAAGTTGTTAGGGTTCTTCTTCTTCTTCTGGAAATCTGCACGCTTTCCCTTTCCCTTTGGTTCCCTGGTCTGAACCAGATTGGCGTTAGCCAATTGCTTGGAAAGCGTGTCAACCTTATGTTGAGCCCTCATCTGGTCTTCAACATAAATTTCCTGCAGGAGATCTTCAAGGGTGATCTCCAGCTTCTTCCTATGCATGTTTGCATAGAACTTACTCCACCCAGCAGGGAGCTTTGAGACAATCCCTCCAACAACAAACTTGTCGGGGAGGGGCATCGCCTCGTCTTCCAACTTCTGTCGCAGCTTCAGAAATTCTTTGACCTGCGGCAGCATGGACTTCTCGTCCTCAAAGAGCCATTTGTGATATTTTTCAACCACAAATATTTTGCTCCTGTTCTTGTCTTCTTCGTAGAGTTTTTCTAGAGACTCCCATATGTCTCTAGCGATATCCTTCTTAGAATATGATTCTGCTAGGGAATCCTCCATAGCATTCAGGATAAGCAACCTGCAAATGCTATTCTCCCTTCTCCACTTGGCCTGAAGTTTAGTAGCCGCGGTGATTGCGGCAGCAGACCCAGTATCTGGAACAGTAGGTTCCTCTTCAAGCAATACGTGATCCACGTCTCTGAGTTGAAGAGTGAGATAAACCTTCCTCTTCCAGACTTGATAATGCTCTCCATCAAACTTCTCTAACTTACAGAAGTCAGTGTTTAGGAGTGAAGCATTAATATTTTCCATCGCAGCAATAAAACTTTGAGATTGTTATTGCCGGGAACGCCGGGGCACGCTTTTCGATGGAAAATACAGAAACTGAAACAGTTGTAAAGACAACGTTTCAAATGCAATTCCTTAAAGAAGGTTTTGCAACAGAGATCCAGAAGGATTCTGCAAATTACGAGATCTAAAAAGATATCGTAATTCACGAATAATCTAAAGAGATTTTCGTGATCGTAGCAAACTGGCAGTAGTGCCTTCTAAAAAGAAGATACTGACAGAACTGCTAAAGGCAACAGAAGGGTGACAGGCGAGAAATAGAATTGCTGGGGTGAATGATCACCGTTGCTCAAAGCTTTATTCGTCCTCTGCGAACAGCTTCCAGGAACCAGCAAGGTTGACGGAAAACCTTGGAACACTCCTGCTCTTCTGACTCCTCGGAAGACGGCGAACTCCTCTGGCAATGGTACTCTTCTCTCTCTGTTTGAAGTAACAGAACTCACGCGTACTAAAAAGTACTAGTGTTTGTGTTAAACAACACGCTCACTACTCTGTTGTGTTAAAGAACACTTAGAGTTTTCTCTCTGGAATTCTGATTACTTCTACCAACTGAGAGAGAGGAGAGAACCTGCATATATAGCCCACGGGGCGGTTGCCAAGCAGTTGCCTGCACTTCAGGGTAGTGGCAGAACCACTCCTGAACATGCAGCAACTGCTGCAACCGTTCCCGCTCTAATATGCAGCCAGCTATACGCACATACGCACTCTATGCACACTGCGTACGCTGCGCACACTGCGCGCACTGGGCTGCGTAACTGGGCCAGCGTAACTGGGCTCGCGTAACGGGCCGCGCAACGTGGTCGCGCAAGTGGCTCGCGCAACGAGCGCAACTTAAGCGCGCACTATGCTGACGTGCTAAGTGCAAAGTGCGCCAACAAAACGCCACATTACGCCTCATGATCCCTTGAGCCCGAGCCCGAGCCCGAGCCCGAGCCCGAGCCCGAGTCCGAGTCCGAGCCCGAGCCCGAGTCCGAGTCCGAGTCCGAGTCCGAGTCCGAGTCCGAGTCGCTAAGCTCCTACGGAGCTTAGCTCCATGGAAATCCTACGGAGCTTAGCTCCATGGAAATAAATTTCCAAGAGCAAAAAGCTTACAGCTTTTTAATTGTTGATTAAGCCTTTATACCATTAATAATTAATCCCACATGGCACACACCCATGTGCACTACATGTGCATCTCCATAAAGAGTAAAGACTCATATATATGGAGATAAATATTCCTTTCTAGCCGATGTGGGACTAAAAATCAAAACAAAGGCTAAAAACCCAACAAAATATATTTTAGAAAAATATATCACCCATTGTAGATTTTTATTTGAATTTCTATCCTATGTGACAATGATGTAGGATGAAAATTATTATGAGGATTTAAAATTCTCCATTTCTAATACCAATTAATTTTTGACTCTACACCATTAAATTGATCATCTTATTTGCTTGCCACGTAGGATAGCAATGTAAAACCATTGCAGAGTTATTTTATATGTGCAATTTTTTTTTTTAGAAACTCTATCAACTATGATAGAAATTTTTATAAAGTATAATTACGAGTAGATATAAATTAGTTTTGGAAATTTCCATTGGCTACGGTTTTAGTAATTCTCATATTTTAAATAGATCAAACTTAAAACGTCCTTAGAGCATCTCCAACCCTATTGTGAGTTTGAAAAAAATGGTTGCCACGTAGGAATGACAAACAATTTTTTTTCAAAAGTACTTCTCCAATACAAATGTGAAATAAATTATTAAGTTGACATGGCAATGACATGGCAATGAAAATGTGAAGTTGGTTGTCTAGATCTAGACAATGCACTTCACAATGACTTTATGTCCACATCATCAATTATGAATAAAAATATATTAAAAAAAGAAGTTAAAAAGTTGTCTTGGAAGTTGAAAAAGAAAGTAATTTTATTGTATTCTCAGACTTTTGCATTGGAGAATACATTTTTATCTCATTGTCTTATGCGAATGTCATCTTGTCACATAGAAAAAATATTGTCTTGTGCCTCATGCCACATAGGATTCACAACACAAAACAAGACAATAGGGTTGGAGATGCTCTAAATCTAGAATCTAGAAAATGGGATGGTAAGAAAAATAAAAAAAATATTCTCTATCCAAAAATGCCTACGATAAGAACGGTTTCAAGCTTTTTGATTTTTTTTTACGAAGATTATTATAAAAAAATAAAACGCCTCTCCTATTGGGCGTTTTCAAGTTTTATTTTTTTTCAGCCCTAGTAAAGACGTCTTTAGATCTTTGTTTTTTTTATGTTGTGATAAAAAATAAAAAATAAATAAAAATTGAAAACGTCCATACCAAAGAGGTTTTAAAAAAAATTATCTTTGTTTTTTTAATCTTTGTCCAAAAAACAATAAAAAAATGGAAATATCTGTTTTGGGTTTATATTTTTTTTTGAGGGGAAATCAAATTTTTATTCCTCTTAACTGGGGGCAATAGCCTCAGTTGCTAAAAAAAGAGAAATACAATCAGGAATACTATTCTCCTCATAATTGGAGACATTATGCAAAGAATGAGAGGCTAAAGAGTGAGCTACCATGTTCCCTTCCCTACGGGTGAAGTCAAACCGCACACTAATATTTAACCCGCATATCTCTTCCGGGAGCTCTGAATCAGATCTCTGAGTCTCCACGGGATGAGGTTGTCGTCACCATTGAATATTTTATGAGCAAGGAAAGAATCCCCCTCGATAATCATTTTGTCTGCCTGCAACTTGCTAGCAAGAAAGGCTCCTTGGCGCACCGCTAAGATCTCAGCTAATAACGTTCGATCATCTCCAAATGTATGCAAGTCTTCCAGGACAACTGATTTGGCTGCAATGAATCCTCCATTATAATCTCTTGCAAACTGCAGCAACAGCAAGACGGGATGATGATACCGTATCGTCGACATTAATTTTGATAAAATCCGATGGTGGGGGATCCACTTTGCATTCTCCTTTAATTGACGGTGGGTTTATATTATTTAAAACCTGGAAAGAACTAATACATCATGCGTTTGAGTTCTCTCCCCCACAATTATGCCAAACTTTTTTCTTCTTCCGTAATTTTCCCTAACTTTGATGCTTCATATAAATATAAAAAAAATTGTTTCCTTTTTAACGGAAAAAGTAAAATATTGGGACTATGTACACTGTCTAAAGTCCCAACATAGTCAATCATTGCCCTGTCTTTATATGATATGGAAGAATTGAAGGTTGTATATGAAAATGAGGCTAATGGTTAAATATAATAAATTTTGTTAACATATAGTCTGAGGACACATGTTAAATGTATATTTTATATGAATATTTCAACCAGCATAAGTTATTTTTTCTTTTGTAAACACTTCTTCTTTAGTTTGAATAAAGTTTCTCATATTAAAATAAAATAAAATTATACATCTACATAAGCCTAGTTAGTAGGCCTTAGCGCAACACATGATCCGAATATATGAGCAACGAATGATATTAGTTAAACTAAAAAAATTATATTTTACATAGGCTTCAATATTAACTTGTACACCTGGCAGTCGTTCATGGAATTGTTGCAGAGTCAAATGTACCTGACTAAGCTTTTACCACACATATCTGATCTCGACTCAACACCATAAAAACTGATGTAGATCATCCATAAAGCCTGATGCAGATTAATTATTGAGTTGTGCATATTGGGAGAGTGTTGGAGTTAGTTGGAACTAAATGGTTGAATGTGCATCAACATATAGAGACATCATTCTTTCTTTGTAATTTTGTAAATATACTATTGTATCTAGTTGTTAAGTCATAAGACCGTTATAGAATATATGCATATGGATAATCATTTAAGGATTCAAACATTTCCAAATTCATCTTTTTATTTATCTGATTTATTAGTCATTAGTATATATATGTACATACGTTGCACTTATTTTAACTACATTTTAATTAATATTTTCCATAGATAATTATTCAGTTGCTCTCATTAAATTCAATAAACAATTTTAAATAGTAAAATTAGATAATGACAAATTTGGTTAAAACAATTATGATGCAGTTAACTTTTCTTATTATATTAGTTGACTACAATATTTATTTATTTTAGTTGGGCTTAATTGCTAATTGCTACTCTCAACTATCACACTTTTTCAAGTTGATACCCTAAACTTTTTTTTGTAACAACTTGATACCCGAATATTATTTTGAACAAAAATGCCCCTACCCCTAACCCCCCTCCCCCGTGCTAGCTTCGCCCCCCCCCCCCCCCCCCCTCTGCTAGCTCCGGCCGCAGCTCCCCCCCCCCCCCCCCCCCCCACCCCCCCTGCTCGCTTCAGGCCATCCCCCCCTCCCCCCCTCTCGCTCCGGCCGTCCGCCCGCTCCCGCCTCTCCCTAGGGCTCGACAGCGGGAGGCGGGGGCAGGAGGTGGCCCGGAAGCGAAGAGGGGGGGGGGGGGGGGGGGGGGGGGAGGTCGGCCGGAAGCGAGGAGGGGGGAGGGGGGGTCGGCCGGAGCTAGCAGGGGGGTGGCCGGAGTGGGGGAGGGGGTGGAGGGAGGGAAGGGATAAGGGCATTTTGGGGTTTTTTAAAATGTTAGGTATTAAGTTGAAAAAAAAAATAGTTGAGGTATCAATCTGTTACGAAAAAAGTTTAGGGTATCAACTTGAAAAAGTGTGATAGTTGAGGGTAGCAATTAGCAATTAAGCCTTTTCTTTTAGTTGACTACAATAGTTGAAGACATATATACATCCAAAGTGGGCCCCATTGATGACTGTGTGATTAATTCGGTTATTTTAGGTGAGTGGCAATGTACATGTTTGTTAGCTTCCAATTTTGCAGATTAATTAAACAAAGCATGCTTACTAAAATTTTTGAAAACGACAGAAAAGGACATTGTTTCTGAAACATTTTGGACTTCATAGCTCACACCACTTTCTCCAAAAATAATAATCCAAAATCATCATTTTGCCAATAACCTTTTTACAAACCTAATTATTATAGCTTGAAAATCCAGCAATCTTGAATATTGTGGTTTTTTACAGGTCCCTGAATTTTTTTTTTTTTGGCTAAATTAGTCAAGACCGCTCTAACATCTTATATTTGGATTATCCTCATTATTTAGACAATATCCTACACAAATTCGAACGTACATTATTTGTTACGTGTACTAATCATATTCACTTGCATTGCATGTACCAAAAAACTTCCCCTGATATTACTAAGTATCTTATTGACATATTATAGTTTAAATATAATTTAAATACAAATTATACAATATTATATAGAACTTGAATATTAAATATATTTAATTATTTTTTATGGATATACATGTCTATAGGTTTTAAGATATATTCAAGTAGTTATAAAAGTCCGTAGATTTTTTCTACTTTTATATATATATATATATATATATATATATATATATATATATATATATATATATATATATAGGATAAAGTGCAAAAAACTCCTCGTTAAATATGTGCCTTTTGCACTAAAAGACCACATGCTCTTAAAATACCCAAAAGTATGAAATATGTTCATTTTGCCCCCAAATGACAATTTTACTCCTCCCTCCCCCCCCCCTCCTTCTTCGGCTGTGTTCGTCGGCGACGGAGGAGCAGGGGGGTCGGGGCCGGCGAGGGAGCCGGGGGTCGGGGCCGACGAGGGAGCGGGGGGGGTCGGGGCCGGCGAAGGAGGAGGAGGGGGGGGGGGGGGTCGAGGCCGGCGAGGGAGGAGGTGGGGGGTGGGTCGGGGGAGCGCTCGCCGACGAGGAGGGTGGGGCTGGGGGCTCGCCGGCGAGGGGGGGATCGGGGGTGGGGGGGGTGGGGGGGGGGGGGCTGGGGGATCGCCGCCGGGGGGGGGGGGGGGGGGAGGGGTCGGGGGGGCTGGAGGATCGCCGACGGTGGGGGGGGGGGGGGGGGTGGTCGGGGGGGCTGGGGGATCGCCAGCGATGGGGGAGAGGGGTTGGGGGCTCGTCGGCGCGGCGCCACCGGAGGGGGAGGGGGTATTTTTGGTATAAATTTTTTAAAATTTGGCTGGAGGGGCCTAATCGAGCGGATATATAATCTAAGGAGGGGTAAACTGACAAAAAATTCTAAAAGGTCTTTTAGTGCAAAAGGCACATATTTAATCGAGCGGATATACAGTTAAGTAGAATTGTAATTTTTTTTCTTAATTAAGTAAAACTATGTACAGCTTAAATGGTTTTAAAACCGTTTTCAAGTCCTTTTATAATAATAGCGACATGGGTTGTGCATAGTTGTAAGTCTAAATAAGTCTCTTGTATATTTTTGGTTAAATTACAACTTAATACCTTCAACTGTTCGATTTTTTCGACTTAATACCCTAAACTTTGATATACATCAACTTGATACCCTCTTCCCATTTTTTGTCCAAACGGTGTTAACGAAAAATTAAATGACAAAAATACCCTTCCATTTCTTACCCCTCTCCCTCCGACAGCCGCCCTCCTCTCTCTCCGGCGCCGGCCGCCGGAGGGGGGTGCACGGGGAGGGTGTGGGCACGCGGAGGAGGGCGCAACGGGAAAGAGGGTGCTTAGGGAGGGTGAGGGCGTGCAGCCGGAGGGGTGGAGGGCGCGGCGGGAGGGGGGTTGCTTAGGGAAGGTGGTGGGCGCGTGGAGGGGGGTCGCGGAGGGGCCGCGGCATAGGACGTGCGACGGTGGGCGCGTGGATGGGGGGCAAGGCGAGGAGGGGCGACGGTGGAGTGGGGTTGGCAGCGTGGGTTGGGGGATGGAGGGTGGGGAGGGGGAAATGAAGAAGGAGCAGCAGTAATGGGGTGGGGAGGAAGAAGAAGTGGATAGTTTAGGAAATATTTTATTTGTATTTTTAGGCTGTGTTTGATTGGACTTTTTTTCCATGAAAAATATTTCCATCACAAAATTTCCACCAATTGTAATGTTTGATAGCTTATATTTTCCATGGAATTATTTTCCAAAAGACTATCATTTTCCATATTTTCATCTAAAATGGTGGAAAATGAAACTTGTCCAGCCCATAGAAAAATATCATTTTCCATGAAAAATAACTATTTCCGTGGAAAATAATGGCAATCAAACACACAAATTAAGTTTTCCATGGATTTTTTTTTTTAATTCCATGGAATTTTTTTCCTAGGAAAATAATTCCATGGAATTAATTTTTTTTCCACATATTTTCTACCTTGCAATCAAACGCACCCTTAATGAAAAAAATAACGTTGGTGGGATGGAGGGTATTACGTTGAAAATATTATTTGAGAAAGAGTATTAAGTTAGTACCTATCAAAGTTAAGGGTATCAAGTTGAAAAAGTCGAATAGTTGAGGGTATCAAGTTACAATTTAGCCTATATTTTTTGAAAAGTTTGAGGGACCTAAAAAAACTTATATTCCATAATCTAATGTCTTGTTAGCCGTAGGGATGGCAACGAGACGGGTTGGGACCGGGGACCATATGTTCCATTCCTATTTCCAAGTAGTATTTGAATCCTTATCTCCATCTCCGTTTTCCGACGGGTTTAATTTTTTACCCTCATTCTCGTCCCCGCTAAACAATACATTTTCCGTCTCCATTTGCGTTTCCGTCCTAGCCCCATTAACACTTTCGGGGCCAAATTTTTTTGTCTCCGTCTCTCATCCGTTAACAATCTTTTATGTAAATTATAAGCTAAAAAAATTATTTTCGTTAAAAAAAGAGTACAAGGTATATTAATAAATATGGTTTTCATAAAATATATAGGAGATAGATCATAAAGCATACCATTTTCAATGAGTTGCACATATGGATATGGGTATAAGTAATCGGGGTCGAAGATTTACCGGGACGGGGAGTACTACGACCGAAGAATTATTTTAATCTCCATCCCCGACCCCATCTCTGTTTTTAAATCTCCAAATCCGTCTCCATTGGATAAAAAAATCGGATCTCCGCTAGGGGGGTGGCATTGCCATCCCTAGTTAGCTGGAGAGTGAAAAACTCCACACGGGGTTTATGTAAAAAAAAAGGTTGCATGAAATAAATACAAGAAAAATAAAATAAATAATACTAATCCTAATTAGTAAACTGGAAATATTAAATCAGATAAAAAAAGAAAATATAATTACAGTTCCAGAAAAAACGAACAAATCCCAAAACTCTTCTAACTCTACTCTCTCTCTCTCTCTCTCTCTCTCTCTCTCCGTATTTTCCAGGCGGCCTGTAGGTGGAGTCCGGTGCTCCGCCCGGTAATGTGACCCCCTTCCTTCCTCCCCCCCGAAGTGATAACTACGGATCTCAGCCAAAACATTCCATGGTGGCCGCTTTCCCGTCCTCCGCAGCCACTCCCGCCCACCGGAACCCTAAAAACCCTCCCGATCTCCGCCACCACCCAGTCCGTCCGCCATTGATCCCCTCCGAGAAGGACAATGCCAAAGAGATATCGTCGAGAAGGCCAAGAACCAAGGAGATCTCTTCTCGATACCTCTCCTCTCCATCATCATCATCATCATCGTCCTCCTCCTCTTCTTCGAATTCGCGGAGGTTTCCTTCTCCTTTGCCGGCCCCTCGCCCGTCGACTCCGTCGGCATTGCCCCAGCCGAAGCAGCGATCGCACTCCGTTGACCGCTCCCGTCCCTCCACTCCCAACTCCTCCGCCAAAACCGTAACCACCACCACCCGCTCACTCTCCGTCTCCTTCCAGGGGGAGTCCTTCTTTTACCAGACCAGCAAAGCTAAGGCTTCCTCTTCCCCGAGCCCTAACCCTAATCCCAACCGGAAGCCGACCCCGGAGCGCCGGAGGCCCGTCCCTTCCACTCCCGCTTCGCGGGACCAGTCAGAGAACTCGAAGCCGTTCGAGCGGTGGCCCGCGGCGCGGGCTGTCGGCCGGGAGCACCCTAATCCGCTGTCCAGGAGTCTCGACTGCGCTCTTGACCAGAAGGATCCATTTCTTGCTACAGTGAGGTTGCTCCAGCAGAGCTCGGTCGTGTTTGAGGACGGGACGAGGAGGATCTCTTTCGAGAGAGCTTCTCCAGTTGTAGGGGATTCGGATACGGATAGTGTATCTTCAGGCAGCAATTCGGGGGCGAGCGATGCCCACATTCCGCCCCGGGCGAAGGTTATTTCGAGGGGAATTAGCGTCCCCGCTAGGTTCTTGCAGGAGAACAGTAGCCGGCTCCGGAGAGGTCCGGAGCCTGGCACGAGGAGCGTCGGCTCACCGAAGATGAGCTCGCTGAAGCGGAACTTGACGGAAAGCCCAACCTCGTTGCCTAGATCGTCTGTTGGGTCACCAATTCGAGGGCCAATCAGGTCCAGCTCACCGAGCCGGCTCGCGGAATCACCGTCAAGAGGGGCAGGGGCGGCCAGCCCCTTGAGGACGAGGGGAAACAGTGGGGGGATGGCTGGTGCATTTGCTGCTTTGCCAGTTGTGCAGCCAGGGAATGCCCCTTCCATTATAAGCTTCGCTGCAGAGGTGAGGAGGGCAAAGAAGGGGGAGAACCGGATCGAGGAGGCGCACCTGCTGAGGCTGTTGGATAACCGGCATTTGCAATGGCGGTGTGTGAATGCGAGGGCTGATGCGGCGCACGACATGCAAAGACTCGCGGCGGAGGTACTGTTTTTGTTTTTAAGTTTCTTGCTTTCAGTATCACATTTGATATTTATCGCTCAACCTAGTGTGGGTTTATTAGTTGATTTTCCTTGCATAATTTGGCTTCAATACCCCCTTTGCTCATTAGTTAATTTGTTTTCACTTAATTTGATCATCACTACGAAGTTTGTAACAATATGATAAAATTTAAGAATATTCCATATTCTGAACTTTTTTATATAAAGATTTGAGTTATGTCTAACAGTATATGGATTCAGCATATTGACTATGTTCATTGTCTGTGCCACACACTGCGAGATATTAATCTCTCTAAACTGCACATTGATCATATGGAATCTCCATCAAACATTTCTTTCTTCTGAACTAGTCTGTATCAGCCGATGTGGCTGCGCCTGAGTGTTGAGGGAATGTTATAGGCTTCAATACTTCATGGCTTAGACAATTATTTTTCGACGTCCAGTTATCAAAATAACTCTCCGAGTTGGTAAATTGAATTGCGGGAGTGTCATTCCTTTTTCACTCTTTTGCTCAATGTACGAGACATGCATGCAATTCCCTATAGCAAAATGTATCACACTACCTCTTCGATCT
Organism: Iris pallida; assembly: GCA_029216955.1. Lineage (NCBI taxonomy): Eukaryota > Viridiplantae > Streptophyta > Magnoliopsida > Asparagales > Iridaceae > Iris > Iris pallida. Next base: position 4,448,287 of record JANAVB010037420.1, read on the forward strand.
AGGGGAACTTGCAAGATGCTCCTTGGTCGCATGAGCTTAATCTGTATAGACAAAAGGTAAGTATACCTACCAGACAACTGACTGTCTGGGGTTTATGGCATGGTCTTCTCATTCTCATTATCACATTTGTTACGAATTTGACACCAATATAGAGGGTTGATGTCAGGTTGACGACAACTTTGTCTATTCTTTTATAGAGATTTCCGATGCTCCATACCGACCCCATTATGACGGGAGAAGGCTTAGATGGTGACCATGATGGTGATGAGTTGGTAAACTTCATTGAGTTTATGGACACGGATGTATCCTACCCTAATCCAGTTAGTCCAATTGGAACTTATAAATTGTTTAATAGACACTCAAGCTCATATGATATGATGACATGCTTATTCAACTGAGTCGATTCACACATTTTATAACATGCGTGTTATGGTAGGTAAAACATGACTGCTGTCCATAGTATGGAGAGTTTTTTAAACGTTTGTACATAATACAAGTAGTTACTAATACATGTTGTTGCATAGTCATGTTTTTTTTTGGGAACAAAATATGCTGCTATTCTGATGGAGCCTGTATTTACATACCTTCCTGTTAGACGAGACTGAATATCCATAAAAGCTAAACATCAGTGGATATAGTCATTATACACCCTTAGGGTTTCGGTAACTTCTATGCTCATTATTGTGATGATGTTTTAGGCAACAAACCACAACATGTTTTTATGGTCTTCATTATTTACTTGTTGTCATGTTTTAGTAGAATTTAAAACATTCTGATTTTGTAGTTTTTTGGATCTAAAACTGTCGAGAACGATACATGTTTAAGTAAACAGCGCTCAAGACTTTGGTTTGCATTCTAAACTTGAAGTTGATATTCTAATTCCGGCTTCTGTAGAATATATGTTGGTTGTTACTAGATGTTCATGATTAGGTGGAGTTGGATCCATCTAAAATATGACTTTCATTTCAGTATATTAGGAAGTAAGAATTAGAAACCAACTTTAGTTATATGTGTAACATAAAGGTCAAGTTTGAGTATAGTAAATTACTAACTTTATATACTCTTATAGTTTGTTATTAAGATCCTCAAGTTGGCATCTTATGAACCAACTCTGGATTAAGTGTTTGTGAAGAAGTTATCTCTAAAGTCCAGAATATGTTTGTCAATCGAAGAACAAACCTGTGTTTATAAATTATAAAAGTCACTTTAGCACGGATTTCGTAAAGTCGAACTTCACCTCACCTTCAGGAAAAGCCAAAAAGGCCACAATAGTGAGGCTCCCGTTTTTAGGCCACATGCTGATGTGGCCATACAATCTGCTATATCCCAATTGATTTTTTCATCTGTTACCACTTAACAAGTTTGCATTTTTGTTTCTTAAGCATTACGACCAAGCCATAATATGTATCTTCAACAAGACAGGGAAAAGGCGGAGGGTAAATGAAGGATGTTTCTGCTTCAAAGGTCTAGTCTCCTTAAGTTTACACATGAATGGTGGAAATGAGTTCTGATTTCCTAGTTGGTTAAGGACTAATCTACTACTCTTTGTGATTGAACTTGTAAGAACTGATACCTATAGATCAATCTGGCATTTCATGGCTTCAGTCTAGAGACGTTTCTATTGAAGTAGGATCAGCACAAGGAAAAAAAAACACTTGCAATTAGTTGTTATTAGCCCGAAAATGTTCGAGAGTTCAGGGGTTCAACTACTTTTTCCTTTGGCTAAGAGGAGAGACTGTTCAGGTCAAACCAGACCTATAGTTGATAGGCTTTACGTTGAGGGCCTTGAGGCTAAGAAGCACTTGTATGTACAAGGTCATGGGACACAACATGTACAAAATAAGTGCCTAGGAAAATTTGGTAAATAGAACATGGGGACACTTCTAGTACACATACACAAATATGCATGACTATGATCAATCTACTATGATACATTACACATAAAAAGTCTGATATGAAACAGATACGTCAGAAACAAAATCCATGGGTCATGTCAAGAGTTCAGTCTGTCTTGGTTAAGACCTGGACATGAATTTCACGTTGGACGTGCCTCAGGCAAGCTCCTCACACATGTCGGAGACCAGTTTTTTCCCTAAGACCTGGACATGAATTTCAAGTGTCTAGTTCTGACATTTGCCAGATGTTTTAAAGGAAGTGTGTCCAACAGATGTTGGAAACAAATTATAGATGTTCATGCTTCCTGGATAGTCAGGCCTAAAGGTCCTTATGTTTGCAAATTGTAGGAGATAGTTCTTGTTTGCAAATTGTCACCGAGACTTCACAATTGGAAAAACTAATATCCTGTAGAGATAGTCCTGGATATTAGTCAGGCCTATAGTCACCAGGACTTCACAATTTGAACTTAACCGATCCTGACAGGTTCTTATGTTTGCAAATTGAAGGAGATAGGAGATAGTTCTTTTTTTTTTTGTGGTCGAGAGCTTTTTTTTAGTTTTGCTCTTAGTTTTAGTCCCACATTGGAAAAACATAAGGGGAGCACATCATTGCTTATTAATATGTCCCACATTGGAAAAACATAAGGGGAACACACCTTTGCCTATAAATATTTACTTCTATTATCCATTAAGTTGAGCCAACTTCTCAACATGATAATAAAGAGCTTGGTTCTTTCTTGGGGATAGCTCTTCTACCACATCCTCCTTCCTAAATTTCCAAAATTCTAAACATAATTTCATTATCTCCATCTCCATCTCCATCTCCTCTTCCCCAACTTCCAAAACCCTCACCCTAATTTCACCGTCTCCTCTTCCCAATTCCTAAAACCCTAACCTTAATTTCACCCTCCTTTTCTACTTCTCAAAAATCCTAATCCTTCATCCCATCTCCAGCCCGCCGCTAGCCATCCTTCATCCTAAAATCTCATATGTCCCACCGCCAACCCTCCCTTGCTCAGTCGCTAGACCCCCTCTTTTTTTAAAAACCCTAAACCTATTCAGCTATTCTCTCATCTCCAAGTCATTGTCTGCGAACACTTAATGGTCGAAGACACCTCTTGGCCACCAGTGTTGTTCAACTCACTTGGTCGATTTGATCCGATTGCCATCGACACATCCTGCTCGTGGTTGTCTCCGACGACTTGTGTCTGTTGATTGTTTGGTTCGACGACTGTTCCCTCTTCAACGCCCTTTGTCGCTGCGACCAGCTCTGGTCATCCGCATCTCCACTAGCTAGGATTTGTATCCCTTTCTCTTTGTGAACTTACGTTTATGCCTTAAAAAAAATTCAATTTGTTATTATGCCTTGTATTTAGTTTATTTTTATTTAATCTATGTATTTAGTTTCTTTTCATGCGATGATGTCAGCTTGGGATTTCAGATATTGTTACGATGTTTGTTGGCTTGTGTTATCGGAGGATTGTTCTAGTATTGTCGCTTAGACTTGGTACTTGTGACTGTGATTGTATTGAAGGGATTCGTTTTAGTGTTGGTGATTTGTGTTCTCGGTTGTTATACTTTGGTTATTTATTATGTGGGTGCTTATGGCGACTACTCCAACATCTTCGGCGTCTACCTCTTCAGCTTCTTCGTCTTCTATATCGGGGACATCCTCTTCTACTGTGTTGCTCTACTACGAGCTTGGGATAAGCTTCGTCTTACTACTATTAGGCTTAGCAGACATATATTACTTGGAGTGGGCTCGTTCTATTCGGCATGCTTTTACGACTAAGGGATTATCACACTACTTGACTAAGGATCCTCTGACTAATCCTTTTGAGGCTTGGCTATGAGATGATGATCGAGTTCAATCTTAGATGCTTAACTTTATGGAGACTTCTTGTTATCGTATCGTTGCATATTTATCTAGTGCGAAGGAGATTTTGCAAGACCTCAAATTTATTTACTCTATCAAGGATTTTCTTTAATGCTTGTATGCCATACTATGGGAGTTTAATTTAGTGGAGGTCATTTATGGTGAAATGATTTTTTTTTTTTTTTTTTTTTGGTTCGCTACAAGGCCACATTCGAGAAATGATTTCATTACCAGCCCTTTGCTATGGATATATCTGTTCGATGATCTCAGCAAGAGGCCTTTGTTATGGCGATGCTCTTGGCCCGTGTTCCACGACATCTTAATGGCGTACGCGCCAACATTCTATCTTACAGCAACAATCCAATCTCTCACTAGTGTATTCTAATCGGTGTACGAGTTACTCCTTCGTGACGTATGGATTTTCCTACTTCATCTCCTATATTATTCCTACAGACTCTTGGATATCGCCCTCATGTTCATGGTCGTGGAGGTAGGGGTAAGCAACGGTTTGGTTCAAACCGAACCGTTTATCTGAAAACCGACTCAACCGTAAATGATAATTTACAAAACCAAATCGTATTTAAAAAACCGAACCAAATTAATACTGTTCGGTTTTCGATGGGTTCGGTTCGGTTCAATAGGTCCAAGTGGACCGGGCCGTAAAAAAAAATACATGAAATATTTCAGCAAATATACAAACATAAAAACATGATCATCTCCACAAGAACAATTACAAATATACAAACATACAGACTATACAATTGCAAATATACAAACAAAAAATACATGAAAAATAGCATCAAGACAGCACGCATGCATGTGCATAGAATAATACCTCTCTGTTGAATCCATAGATACATCTACCAGGTCTTCCACCACATGATCAACTCCATAAGAACAAATCCAAAAAAAGTTTCTAAAAAAAAGAAAGAAAATTAAAGAAAAAGTAGAGATGATTGAAAATCCATGTCATCATCCTAAGTATACTACCATGCATTAGACCTATAGTAACAAGAACATCATCATATATACCACCACAACCATCACTACTTTTTCTTGTTTTGTTTGCTTCAAAGAAGTTTTTTTTTCACTGAAAGCTCAAACTGTAAATAGCAAGATTCGGCCATCCGTTAGCCTAGGTCAGCAGATTGTTGTCGTTGGAACGTTTCAGATCTCCAAGACTAGCATCACCACCAGCAAGTGGAGAGGTGGAAGAAGAAGCATCTGAAATGTTCTCGAACAGTTCATTGGACTGCAGGAGGGAGCTGAAGCTTCCGGTGAAGTCGAATACCTTGTCATGATTCAAAGCTAGGGCGGTCGGGTTCGAGAGGAAGTCGACAGGAGTGGGTTCGAGTTTGGGTAGTGGTGGATCCTAAGTCATGCGTTTGGAAAGGGAAGAGGAGTTTGAGTTGGCCGCCTGGACGAGGAGTTCTTGCGGGTCCCTCCGCCGACGGAGATGTTGTTGGACTAGTGGGAGGGGAAGGGGAGAGCGACGACAAAAAGAGTGAGATAGAGAGGAGAGAGAATAGTTAGGGTTAGGGTTAGGTTAAATTTTTCAGTCTATATAGATAGGAGGGTAAATATGTAATATCACTTGAGTTACTCGGGTTTCGATTCGGGTCAATAGCCGAAACACAACCGAAATCCGAACCGAAATCCGAATTTTGAATAAACCCAAACCATATGCAAAAGCGTCAGCTTAAAAACCGAATCGAAACAAAAAAAATGTGGTTCGATTCGATTTTTTTCGGTTTTGAACCGTACTCACCCCTATGTGGAGGTGCTCGTATTGGATTTCTTCGAGGAGGGGGGCTGAAACGGACATGGTTATGATCATTATCGGGGTACTTTTCGTATTTGTTCTTATTGTGGTCTCTCAAACCACGTCGAGGCCATTGGAAGAGGCATGGATACCCTCAGGAACAACAATAGTCTTTTGCATCATGGTTATCTACGCTGCATTTATTATCTACCCTAGCTATGGATGCTCTAGCAACCTCTTCTTCTCATGCTTTTGCTCTATTGCCGATGAGATACAAAGTTTACGAGATGAGTTACAAAAGTCTACATGGTCTTATCTCTTAGTCTTCGGGCCATGTTTCTTTTTCTTTAATTGAGGTATATCATGCATTGGTCATAATTCTTTTTGGATTGTTGATTTTGGTGATATCAATCATGTTTCCCCACAACACTCAGGTGTACATATTGTAAATTTTCTAAGTTCATTATGGTGGATAAATGAGAGACCACCCCGGTTCATGGATCTGGAATAGTGCCTCTTTCCTCCACTCTTCAACTTTACTCTATGCTTAATGTTCGTTAATCATATTTTAATCTTATTTATTTTAGTCGCCTTAGTCGAGATTGTAACTGCAACATAACTTTTTCTACTTCTTTTGTGATACAAGATCTTCAGACGCAAATCGTTATTGGTAGGAAATGGAAGCTAATGGCTTGTATCTTTTGGACATTCCACCATCTATCATAGAGAGTACTTCGTCTGTTGATTGGCATCGACGTTTTGGACATTCCCTTACCTATTCTACAAAATGTGCTGCTCGGTTTTTCTTTTTTGAGTTTTTTCTTCTGCTGTAAATCATGTCTTTTCATGAAGCAACATCGATCTACTTTTTCTCCTTATTTCTCTAGAAGTAACACTCTCTTTTCTCTAGTGCACTCTGATAGTTGGGGACCCTATAAAACTATGAGTTTATTTGGTTTTTGCTATTTTGCTACTTTTATTAATGATCACTCTTGTATGACTTGTTTGTAGTTACTTCATGATCGATCTGAAATTTTGCACATTTTCTGTTTTTGTGGCTGAGACTTATATTCAGTTTTCCACCACCATTAAAATTGGGTAATGCGTGCGAGTATACGCATAATGATTTTCATGACACGTGTGCTTCACATGGTATCTTCATCGACTTTCTGCTCTTATACTTCACATCAAAATGATGTAATTGGACGTAAAACCGTCATCTTATTGAGGTTGCACGTTCGCTACTGTGTCAGATGAATGTTCCAAAAGTCTATTGTAACTTTGTTGTTACTACTTTGTTATTACCATTTCTTGTTACCTCTTTGACTGAATGCTTTCTACTATATCTCGACTATAAATCTCTCTTTTATTCCTCACAAGCCTTTTCGATGATTCCTCAATTCTTCGGGTGTACCTGTTTTGTCCATCATCTTGGTCCGTTGTGCCCCCCATCCCCTCCGAGACGCCAAGTATCTTTTCATGTGCTATTCTCATAATTATAATGAATATTTTGCTATTCTCATTTAGATTGGAAACTTGTTATTTTGGCTGATGTCATTTTTTTCCCCTCCACCCACTACCCCACCACCACCACGGGACCCTCCATGTCCATATGTACCTATCGATAGCCCATCTCCACCACCATCACTACCACATGTTCGTTGCCGTAAAAAAGTCTCTTAAGCATACTCTAAGGACCGTCTGTCTCTACTGATGATGTATCTTCTATGGATGATCTTTTTGTTGCTCTTCGTAAAAAAAAAAATACATCTACACTATGCATCAAATTTTTAACTATTTCTTACCATCGTTTGGCTTCTCCACTATATAAGTTTATTTGTTCTTTCTTTTGTTTTCATACCCTATGTACATGAGTCACTTCAGCATCCGGGGTGACGGCCCCCCATAGATGAAGAAATGAAGGTCCTTTGGTCTAATGATACGTGGGATTTAGTAATTCTTCCACATAATCACTTTCGTATTAGCTGTCGGTGGGTATTTACAATTAAGCATAATCAATATGGTTTTGTTGAGTGCTTGTGCTTAAAAGCGCGATTTGTTACTCAGGGTGTTTACACTATGAGGTGACATTGCTTAATATTGTTCGTGTGTTGATTTCTCTTGTGGTACCTAGCCTGAACCTTACATCAGTTGGATATCAAAATACTTTTTAAATGGTGATTTGACTAAAACTGTTTATATGCATCAACCTCCTAGCTATGAGACCACAAGGGAATCTCTTGTATGTGATTCACATCTTTTTATGGTCTCAACCAGTCTCCTCGTGCTTAGTTTGACAAATCAGGCAATTGGGTTTACTCGGAGCAGGGCTAGCTTCTCTTTATTTATCCATCACCTACAGTAGGAAAAAAGTGATTCTCTTGATTAATGTTGATATTCTTATTACTGGTGATGATAGTGCCGGAATTTCTATAATCGGAGAGCATTTATCCTCTCACTTTTATATGAAGGATTTGGGTGATCTTCATTATTTTTTGAGGAATCTAGATTGCTCGACGTGATGATTCTCTTATTTTATCTTTCGAAAGTATTGCGTGAATTTTTCTTCATGATATTGACTATTTTTGGTGTAAGCTGGATGATTCTCATATAGATGTGAATATGAAGCTCTTCTTTCTTGGTTTTGTATCTGATTTGCTGCTTTCCAATCCTGATTACTATCTGCCTCTTGTTGGGAAGGTGATATATTTGATTGTCAGTCACCCATACATTTCCTTTGATGTGAGAACCGTGAGTCAATACATGTATTCTCCTCGGGTATCTCCATTCTCGGACCATTTAGCGTATTCTTCGCTACATGAAGTTATCTCTTGGCCAGGGATTAGTTTATTAGCCTTCTTCTTCTCTCTCCCTAACCGCTTATGTTGATGTTGATTATGTGAGTTCAGTAGATGGTCGATGTTCTACGAGTGACTTTTGTACTTATTTTGGCGGCAACCTTGTGACTTGGCGGAGCAACAAGCATATTGTTGTTCCTCGTTCTTATGCCAAAGTTGACTATTGTTCGGTAGCCCATGTCGTTTCTGAGCTAATATGGTTGAATATTTCACTTATAGATGATAGATCTTGGTATTGTTCCTTCTTCTCGTGCGGTTCTCTAGTGTGATAACCATGTAACCATTCATATTGTCGAAAATCTAGTGTTCTATAGTGCACCAAATATATTGAGGTTTATTGTCATTTTATTTGGAAGAAGGTCAAGCTTCGCAAGGTTCAACTAGATCATGTTCCTTCTATGTCATAGATCGCCAACATCCTCACCAATGCCTTGCCTCGTCTACTTTATCTTCACTTTCTATCCAAGCTTAAAGATGTTGACATTTATGCTTGCTAGGAGTATAGAAAGTTAGTTCTTATTTCTTGTATAACGTAAGAGTCTTTCTAGTTTTGCTCTTTACTTTTATTCCCACATTGGAAACACATTAGGAAGGGGAAGACACTCTTGCCTATAAATATGTAGTCTCCATCACTTTAATGAATTAAGCCCATTAACTTGAGCTAACTTTTCAACACAAATGATGTCTCACCTACCATGCTGGACCGCATCAAAAAATATATCTTACTTTAGCTGCCATTTACTTGACTAACCAACCTGAGCTATCGTAAGGTAACCATAGGTTGACTGCCGAAGGTCTCGGTTCTTACCAAACGAAGCGGTCTTTGGTTGCAGCGTGAAGGGGTCTCAAGCAAGTGCTCATTGATGCTTCCACGTTAGTCTTCTTCCCTACTATAAAGTCAAAGTCAATAACTTGTTGACATCTCCTACAAATAAATTAGAAAAACAATTGATAAATTCTGAAGTATTAATTAAAGTTATGTCACACCAAAATCTACATTTGTCGGTTCTGATGAAAACGATGAAATCTAGTTGAGATGAATGATGTTTAAGACAAAAATTAATTCAGTTTGGTTGATGCCATTAGTAACAATTACTGTAGGCAGAGTATGAGGAAGAGCGTCGAGGGCCCTAACCTGCAATGTCTGCCTGTGAGCATATACGAGAGGTTGAACCATAGCAGAGTTATATATGTTGCCAAAGAACTGTATGATTCTTATATAGAAGTTGCAAACTATTCTAATTTTTTTAGTGTATATATATATATATATATATATATATATATATATATATATATATATATATATATATATATATTTGAGGGTGTCCACTTCTTAATGGTGCTTGGATATATATATATATATATATATATATATATATATATATATATATATATTTGAGGGTGTCCACTTCTTAATGGTGCTTGGAGGCATGCCTCCAAGGGGGGCTCGAACCCGCGCCACTGCGCCGGGGTGCTCCACCGTTCCCATATATATATATATATATATATAGAGAGAGAGAGAGAGAGAGAGAGAGAGAGAGAGAGAAGTTACAAACGATTCATATGCTAGGAACTGCTAAAGATGGCAAATATAAGAGTTGTCATCGGTTTGTGCCCTGCTATCGATAGTTTGAAACATGGTAGTCAAAGGCGTGCCTCGCAGAAAGGCGCAACAGTTGTGCCTCGTCCCTCACTAGGCGAGGCTACTTTCTCCGGGTGCACCCAGGACACGTCTATGGCGCACCTTTCAGCAAGGTGCAACCAAGAAAAGGTGCGCCTTGTGGATTTTTTATATGTATACAAAAAAAATTGAGGTATGGAAATAACCCTTACCTCATACAAGTGGGAGAAAGATAGTCAATTTCCACGGTTGCCAAAGTTGGTTACAGTTGAACTAGAAAAGCTAAACTTTACTAAAAACGTGGTAGAAAGAATACAAACACTTGTTAGTTCAGTTTATTACTACTGCTATTATTGCTCTGCTAGTTCACTTGGTTATGTTTTAACATATTTTTGTTGGTTTTAATATGTTATTTGGTTTTATTTCTTATATTACTAATTTATTTATGTATGTATATTTTTATTATTTATTATTTTTGTCTCTCTCTTCGCTCGGATGCGCGCCTTAAGTGCGCCTTGCGTCTTTTAACTACCTTGGTTTGACAATTACGAAGCAAGATTTCTCTAGTTCTTATCATGGACGTTGCTTTGATCTTGTGCACCATGATAACCTTCATCAAAGTATAGATCAAGTAACTTCATCATTGTATCAACCTGTATGCATTGCATTATGCCAGTATGTGATTATTTTTTTGCAAAAAGTCAACTTTATCATTTAGCAAAGGGCACATGTTTATCAATTCTGGAGTTTCTTGTGCTACTTGAACATTTTAAATTTACGTATTAACAGTTTCTATTGTTTATTAATTACAAATACACATTAATTACTCCAAACTATTCTCTAACCTTCTTTTACTGGTAGGACTTTCTTTGAGACCTTTAATGTCAGTACACTAATGTTAATCTTTTGCCCTGTTTCAGAAAAACCTATATAATGCATGGGTAACAGCTTCTGAGCTGCAGGATTCTGTCGCTCTTAAAAGAATCAAGCTACAACTACTGACACAAAATCTAAAACTAACGTCCATACTTAACGGTCAAGTAAGTTTCTTCTTCTCCTTATTTACATATTTGGTCAATATGTTTGTTTCTTCTTTTTCTTTCACAAGTCTATTTTTCATTTGGGTATATCACCTCTTCCCTATGGTTTTCATTATGTTTACCTTTTAATAATGATACTACATTATTAGTTATATTTAATTTCGTATATAAGCTCGTAAGATGGTTATTAGTAGTTACTGCTTTTATCAATTGAAGTGGAAATATTACTGGAGAAAGAGTCTTTTTGTTGTTAGTGTACCTCCTGCAAACTTGTTTGCGTAAGTTATGGTTATTTATGTGGAAGAGAAGCCATAAGTTAGTGTGTCAACTCTCAAGAGCTATTAGAGTAATGAAGTAAGGTAAACAGTCATTAGCATTTGAGTTAACAGAAATTCTTATGTTTTCTTAGTCATATATCCAGGGACTGATCATGGGTGGGCAGCCCAATGGCTCAGACCTTGTGGTATGTGAAGGACAACCCTTGGGTTAGAGGATCAGGGGAGCAGGCAGTACCTGTCTAATGCACTTACGCATTTGAGGGATTTGTAAGCAACGAGACTTAGGTCGAAATAGACTAGATTTATGGGACTTACATCTAAAGAAACAATTCAAAATTATAGTAAAAAAATTAACATTTTTTCTCCTGCAAGTTGATTCACATCTTAAATTAAGAACGTTATTGTCACCAACAAAAATATGTTTTAACCTTTACAACGGATGTAACTACAACATATACTACATGAGCCAAAGTGAGCACAGTAGTATCCTACAATTAAACAAGTGCATGATGTATATACGAAGTTATAATAAGCAAGTTACAAATCAATTTGACAACTAATAAACAAGCTAACCATCAGTACTAAGAAGTTATCAAGCATCTAATGAAGAATGGTCAATGTTTACTGAATAACTGAAAGATGATTAATCAGGACAGGTACAGGGGCGGTCCACACAACCCCTCCCCTATCCCCCCTCCCCACCCCCACCCCTTCCCCGGATTTTTGGCCATATATGCTATATTTTAAAATGGCAATTTCTTTTGTTGGCAATTTGAAGACTTGAACAATGTTTCAAAGACTTATAAAGCAACTTATTAAGCATTAGGCTACCCAACCTTTTGTTACAAAATAACATTCCTACTATATTTATTGTTGTTTGCATTTCCATATTGAAAGTAGCCCCCTCTTAACTATGGCTCCTGAATCCGCCACTGATCAAGTAACTAAAAACTAATAAACCCTAAAACTATCTAATGAACTTGTTAATTAGTATATGTTTGACATTGCAGTCTAGAATTCATAATGTAGTTAAAATACTTCATCTGGAGAAGCTCAAAATGACATAACAGGGGAGAACCATTATAATATCTGATAAAATGTGATCGACTTATGACATTGCCAACTATAACACCACTGTGGGCCTGACTTCTCTTGTACTGCTAGTAATTATGTAGCCTCCTGGTGTTCGCACTGGTGCGCTATTTCGAGCACTGGCATAAGTAAATCTCTCTTTGACCCAAATTTTTTTCAAGCTTAGTAAGAATGTCAAAGTGGACCTCCCTGATATAAAAGCAAATTGTTTCTTGGATAGGATGTTGGTTTTTGCCAAATGACTCCCGGTTTAGCTGTCACAAAGGGTTGACTTTTGCTCAAGGCTTTTTGGTTGGGTTTTAGTTTGATTGCAGCAGTATGTTAATTTCTCTGTGTCTACAACATCAATTCATCCATTTTTGGGATAAAGGCTTTGTTGTGGTGGTGGTTGTTGTTAGACACCAATTCATGCTTTTCACCTGTAGGAGTGTGTATATGCCATAATCTTTGTGCATTCGATGTGTCCAAGGTGGAATATTTTCAAAAATTCAAATTGAAATATAGGTGTTTCTGCAGTATTTCCAAGTATATGCTAGCGTATTGGTACCACTGCTTATGTGTCAAATGCCTGTGTTTCTCTCATCTAAAACTACTATCGTCTGGTTAATGCAGATGACTTATTTAGAAGAGTTGTCTCATATAGACACAGACCATTCTAGTTCATTATCTGGTGCTATTGAAGCATTAAAGGCTAGCACTCTCCGACTTCCAGTTGTTGGTGGAGCAAAGGTTTGTGCTTTTAGATTCCAATGTTTCATAGAAAAGATGCTATCTTAACATTATTCCTACAATCCGTAACAATTATTCGATGGGTAACAGGCAGACGTACAAGAGGTAAAAGATGCAGTTGGTTCAGCAGTTGATGTGATGCAGGCAATGGGTTCCTCAATTTGTTCTTTACTGTCAAAGGTTAGTTTCACCATGATCCTATTAAGATTCTCCGTAATAGGTTCACCATTTGTCTATCTTGATTAAATTTTTACTAATTTATCTTCCTGGAGCAAACTGGAACCTCAATGGTTCATGACTGCCTTATTTTTTATCCGCTTGGAAATTATATGACGTGTATGGCAAATCTTTTTTCTCGCCATAACCATAGTTGTTCAAGACGTACAATGTATAAAACATATTATACATGTCTGTACTTTTCCCGTGTACATTTCTGTAGGCTGAATTCTTTTGTCAGTTCTGATGCATGCGAAATATTTTCTCTTCCTTTCCCTCTTTCCACTGCTGACTTATTCTGACCGCAAACGGGAAACTGCAAATAGTTTCTCAACAGGACTGAAGACATGGTGTATGGGGAGAAGTATATGCTGACACGTAACTTAAGCAACTAGATACCATCCCTCCTTTCCATCCAGATCGAAACCTTAATCCTACAATAAATCCTAGAACCCCTCCTAACCTAACCTTAACCTAGGATCCAGCCGATGTCTCCTCTTCTCCCATCACAAACAGAGTCCATATGTAACTTTTTTTTTCCTTAATCGCAACAACAATCCCCCCTCCTCCCTCTTCCACACCCACACCCACACCCACACCCACACCCACACCCACACCCACACCCACACACCACCACTGCACATCTAGTAGGGGAAAAAAAGCCAAAGGAGAGAATGTTGAAGACAAAAGACAACAAGACCGACTTGTGGTGTTCCCTCGATAATGGACTTTGACTCCTCTTTGATGAAGACAAAAATATGAACGTTAAGCTTTGAGGGCACCATTTTTAGAGTTCGCCTCAGGTCTCATGATCTAAAGTCGGTTACTAACTCAAACCCATGTTACTATTTAATGACCATGTAGCACTATTCTTCTGTGATTACAGGTAGAAGGAACGAGTTCCTTGGTTTCTGAAATTGCCAAAGTAGCCTCACAAGAGCGAGCTTTGTTGGATCAATCCAGAGATCTCTTATCCAGCGTAGCAGCAATGCATGTAAGTTGTCCAATCACCTTTACCTTTTTGTTCTATTTGTATATTTTTGAAGTTTCCTCATTATTTACGTAGTCACAAACACCCAAAACAGGTAAAGCAATGTAGCCTACATGGCCATTTCTTACAAGTAAAATGCAGACCAACTAGGATGCAAGTGTAGAGCAAGGTCTGTTACTACCACTGTGACTACTAACACCACAGCAACCTTTCATTTCTTTTTCTCTAACTGGAGTCTGCACCAGTGCCAGTGGTAATAAAGCACGACTGCTTGTTTGTTGAGAAGCTCCCTTTTCTAATTCTGCCATGTTCGGTCAAAAGTGTAATTTAGCTGATTCATGTATTTTGTATGTATATTACCATACGTGATGGCCTTTTTTTACTCGCAGTAATTACCTTGGCTGTGTACAGGACACTTCTACATTTAACCTATCAAAAGCGAAGCTTATGTATATATTATGTAATGATTTTGGTCTTCCTATTATTAGGGTGGCAATCAACTCCTCTGTATCAAAGGAAGTCCACTTTTTTGCTCTTTTGATGTTTAGTGTCATCTGGTTGTGTTTTATCAGTCTATCTTACGAGTTGAGTCTCTTAACCTAGTCTCCAACTCTTGGTGATACTGACTGTAAATTGAGAGTTCATGTATTTGTACGTCTAGTGTCCTCATGTTTTTTGTACATTTCTTTTTGTCAGTAATTCGGTGATTAAAGCTGTGTAGTGAAAGAAAACCTTCTTTTTCTACTGGGCTATGTTCTGGAACAAAGTAATTGTTGGACCATAAAATCTTAGCATGATGAGCCTTGCTTGGATCAGTACATTCGTCTCTGTTAACCCTATATTGACTTTAATTGGATATATTGGTTGATGTTAATTGTGTAATGATGTAAAAGATTTCAAAGAAGCCCATTTCTGGGTACACATTGCTAACAGAACCCTCTTAACGACCCATATTTTCCTTCTGTTCAGAAGAAACTTGAGGGTTACGTGGACTAAAAAGACGTGTCTCCTTTCAAGTTAGTCATTAATTTCGTATCCATGTCTTTTTGGAAGCTAATTTGTTCCACAAATTTAAGGGAAAATTTATGAAATGTCCAAAAAAAAACGAAAAAAATTTATGAAAAATCCACCGCACAATAACATTTCATCGCGTGCGCAGAATTAGCAAAAAATATATAAAAAGGGTTCCGAATGACCTTTTTGCCCTTTCTTCTAATTTATTGAAAACATCCACGAAACTACTCTTAAACAAAAATGTTTTGATACTTCATCTTCTTCCATACGTTGCTCACTTTCGAATCTAGGTTTTCTCCTCAAAAATGTTCAAAAACTCGTCGGAAAATTTCGGAAAGACCGAGACAAACGACAAAAGTGCTAAAACGGAGGTCCAAACATCATTTTTTGCGATTCTAAAATTTTGGAAGGCCGACAAACAATAAAATTGTTTATTTCAGGCTCATCAAAGATACGCTCATTTTGCGACAAATCGGGCCTCGTTTCGACCTCCCAGTCAAAAGTTAGGACCCTTCAAAGTTTCAACTGACCATAAAATGCAGGAGAATGGTCATTCTCCGTGTTAGAACACGAAGAATGTTAATTTCGCATGAGGGTGGCCATTCTCCGTGTTAGTAACACGGAGAATGATATTCTCCGTCTTAACTAACACGGAGAATGACATTCTCCGTCTTAATTTACACGGAGAATGGCCATTCTCTGTGTTAGTAACATGAAAAATGGCCATTCTCCGTCTTAATTTACACGGAGAATGGTCATTTTTTGTGCTAAATTACACAGAGAATGGTCATTCTCCGTGTAATTTAGTACGAAGAATGGTCATTCCAGTGTTAAAACGCAGGAGAATGGCCATTCTCTGTGTTAGAAACACGGAGAATGGTCATTCTCAGTGTTAAAACGTAGGAGAATGACCATTCTCCGTGTAATTTAGTACGAAGAATGGCATTCTCCGTGCTATGACACGGAGAATGGTCATTCAAATGTTAAAACACAGGAGAATTGTCACGCCCCGCTCCCGTAGGAGCGATCGTCCTCGCTAAGGCGTGATGCCGCACGAGCCTAAATTGCGCTCGTGCAAGGCAGTTTCATAACGGCCGATTACATCGGCGACGACAGGGTCGTCGCACAGAAGTCCCAAACAGAAATATTGAACATTGCAGCGAAAATTTAAAGGCAAACACAAGTTATTCAAAAGAACTCTTTTATTAATATTGAACACAAGATTACATTTGTGGGCGCAAGGCCAAATTACAAGTCTCTCGTGCTCACTTTTCTCTCATTTTACAATTCACTCTGCTCTCTCTCATCTCTCGATACAATACTTGAATCCAGCGGAAGCTTCGGAAGGCGATGTCCATACATTATGTTCCGTATAAGTCTTGACTTCACGCCCCCGCTGTATGAATCACCATACCAGCGCTTACGCGGAGTGATCGTCCTAATCGGTGCGACGCATGTGCGAGGCTGGAGTTGCGCTCGCATAAGACAAGGACGTCAACGTTGTGGTTGTCAACGAAGTAAATCCAAACAAACATTTTCATTTTTATTCAAGCTACGATCTCAGTTCGATAGTCTGTTCGTCATTCATTCAACTAGAGAATCCTCGAGCCAAGTCTATCTTTTCCTCGACACATTTCAACATCCCGAGTATAGCATCCATCGGAACAGTGACATTTGCACGATCGTCATTCGCCGAGTCAGAGTACCCCCGAGTTATCGTATATCGATCTTTGATACGCCTCAATACCATCGACGATATGCGTAACCTGACGATATTCCATTACAACCAATTTTGAGTCGTGCGACTGATGTTATTGTCCGAACTGGATATACCACAATTCCATTCGATTCAATCCAAAATCACATGTGCAATCCTCGAGCTTCCTCGATCAAGACATTCACTTTTATTCATCGTTCCGAATCGTTTTCTAACTCGCGTTGCTCATTCACAAGTTGTCCGAACGACATCTCGTTTGGGACACACGAAGTCACGATCAACTAAGCGTGACGCGATCTAAGGCTCTGCGCGATCGCATCGCCTCGCCGACATACTCGTTATTACTCGTAATCCTCGATTCTTGCTCGAATGATTTCCAAGATAAACCATACACCACTCGGATTCGAGCCATCCGATCTAGTCCTCAATCACGTTTGCATCATTCGCTAAGATATCTTTAAGATTCGTTCGACGAATCCCTAGCGTAATCGCACACGTCGCATTTGACGTACTAAGTCATTCGCAGTGTTCCTCAAAATCCAAAACAATCTTTCGTGTACGCCTAAACGTTAGTTCGATAGTGTTCCTATCGATAGACACTCTAAGTGTAACTTCGTTCCCGACCGAGCGGTACTTGATATCGCTCGCAACTCGTTTGCACCAAAAGGTCGAGGTGCGCGACACACGTCACAACTTAGCCAAAAGGCCGTGTGCATAGCCATCCCGCGCGGACTATACTTTGATTTGCACGCTCACTTGCTAGGTCGACGCAAGACTAGTTAGGCATACACGCGACATGTTAGCTTAGCATGTGTTTTCTATCGAGTCAAGTTCGATACCGTTCGGCACAAAGGCCTACCGATGCATTTGGCGATAGCCTACTGATGCGTTCGAGTGAATGCTTGTACGAGCTTTTGAAAATATTTAGGCTTATTGTATGGACATGCCGAGGGACATTCGAGAGAGAGCTCACACTTATTTTCCAACGACGAGCTTTTAAAACTAAGAAATTCGACGTGAAGTCCAAGGACGTAAAGCCGTGCTCTGATACCATTATGTCACGCCCCGCTCCCGTAGGAGCGATTGTCCTCGCTAAGGCGTGATGCCGCACGAGCCTAAATTGCGCTCGTGCAAGGCAGTTTCATAACGGTCGATTACATCGGCGACGACGGGGTCGTCGCACAAAAGTTTCAAGCAGAAACATTGAACATTGCAGCGGAAATTTAAAGGCAAACACAAGTTATTCAAAAGAACTCTTTTATTAATATTGAACACAAGATTACATTTGTGGGTGCAAGGCCAAATTACAAGTCTCTCGTGCTCACTTTTCTCTCATTTTACAATTCACTCTGCTCTCTCTCATCTCTCGATACAATACTTGAATCCAGCGGAAGATTCGAAAGGCGATGTCCATATATTATGTCCCGTATAAGTCTTGACTTCATGTGGCCGCATGCTTCGAATCGCCAAGGAACTCCGTGCCTCGACGCCTCCAAGCGAGCTCCGCGCCACGAGCTTCTACCTGTGCTTGCACATGAAACACTGTGTGGGTGTCAGTACTCAACTGTACTGGTGGAGTGAGCTCCTCGCCCACCCATACAAAACCGACACGTTCATTTACTTTGTGCATTAAGGTCCCTTTACGATTGTCTTTCTAGTCTTGCCTTAGGATCAGTTTTAAGACTTGACGTCTAACCAACTCGTTATGCGACGACATAGTCGTGCTATCATGTTAACGTGTATTTCGATCGAGGCAGTGCCTCATCGCTTATGCACTTGACCGAACTACAACTCGGGACGGCAGGGTCGTGCCATACTCTATTCGAGACTTAAACATATTCGAGATAGCGCTTCGCCGAGGAGCAACTAATGCGAACTCGGCCGTGCCAAGACCTTTACTCAAACCCAAGTGCCTCTAGACTTTGCCTAGACTTGTCCGTGCTTCAAGATGAGATCGTGCCTAACGACTCCCTGACTTAGCCAACTTTTACATTACGGTCCTTTCGACTTAAAGCGATGGCACTTGACTTAACTTATGCAAACTTAGGCCAACAATGCCGATACGTGAAAGCCAATACGCGAATGCCAATATTGATATGCGAAAGCCTTGCTTAGTGCCGAAGCACGTGTCTTGCTGACATAAGCTATAACTCATTCCTTCCGTGCTGATACAAGGCTGGCACTAACGGGATTACATCTTGCTGACTTGATACATGTCGTGCTAGACTGTCTCATGATTCGACCGACGTCGTGCTAGTACTTGACGCTATCCAAAGGCAAACACGTGGATTGCCGCTCTTGCCGACACAACTATATGAGTGGTCACTAGCAATGTCAAGCTATCTTGGACTGGCTCGGGGATATCGAACCGTCCCTCCGCGGGTAGCTAGCCCCGGAGGCGCCGAATCTCCCATGCGGTTATCCAGTATCCTACCTTGAGCCGCAATGCACTTCCCCCGGGACGACATGATCCCTGTGCCCCGGTGATCATTCGAGAAGACTACACCTTGTCGACAAGTTATCCAATGACCATGCAAGTTTCGATTCGATCTATCCAGTCCTTCCTTAACATGACCATATTTTCCCTCTTTCTATTGAGACTCCCAAGCCGCGGGACCGATCTCGTGTGTTTCCTTTCAAGACATAGCGAGACTCCCAAGCCGCGGGACCGATCTCGTGTGCGGGACTTATCAAGACTTAGCGAGACTCCCAAGTAGCGGGACCGATCTCGGCGACAACCAGCCGCGGGGACTTCCTTTGACCGTGGCATGCTTTTCACTAAATCTACTGTAGCTCGTGCCTTAGACAGATTCTATAGACGACGCTATCGCTCAAGTCATATAGTTTATACGACGAGCCTTGTTCTCGAGGGACTACGCGACTTGACAACCGCAGATAGAATGGGACGGTGTTAGAAATAACTTAGGTCGACCGGCATAGCTTTGCCAACTTATTCGCGCAACGACTTGACGAGCAAAGGCTACGCCAAGCTTCGCATCGAGGGAACGTGCCGTGCACGCGTTCGACTTGAACAACCAAGTTCTTGGGTGCCTAGACTTAAGCCAACGAGCCTTGCGAGACGACTTAACTCACGAAACGTGCGAAGGCTATGCCAAGCCTTGGACGACGGGACCGTGCATGCATTTTCAAGCATTCACGCGGACGACGCCTATGACTTAGGCTGATTCGAGTGTTGGGGAAAAACGACAGGACAGTGCATGCTTTATCAAGCATTCAAGCGGGCGACGCCTATGACTTAGGCTTATTCGAGTGTTGGGGCAAAATGACGGGACCGTACATGCTTTATCAATCATTCACGCAGGCGACGCCTATGACTTAGGCTATTTCAAGTGTCGGGACAACTTAGCAACTTAAGCCAACTTCCTTCTCCCAAGCCACGGGATCGAAGGATCGAGTGTCATTTGAAAGCACGCTGAGCCGACTTCTATGAAGACCGTGGGACCATTTTCCATGTTCTAAGACATTCCGACGGGTCGGGATTATTCCCTTAGCTATGTGGATGCGTCTCTTTTATTAACAATCCTAACTTGTGCAAGTTGAAAACATGTGAGTTATTAAGTGAAGGCTAAGATGAGGCGAGTTCACCGAAACTACCCCACCTGAGCGAGCGGTCGCCTTGACCGAGCGAGCCTTCTAGCAACCGTTGCAAGGCTAAGTCCGAACGTCGTCGGCATTTCGATTCCTCCGATTGACTTTGCGGGTCGGGGCACTACAACATACACCACTCAGAACAAGTCTCGTCCTCGAGACTTTTCTGAAGGCAAGCCATCCTACCATTTCTATGGCCAAGACTTAATCGTACTCACTGCGCCTATGCGTTACTTCAATTTCGAGCCACGCTCGTACGACTATCAATCCTTTCCTTTAACACAATTTCAAATCGTCGACACTTTCCATTGCTCAAGTCGCACTTGCATTCAACGTATCACTTGGCTGGATCTGCACGCATTCCAGGCATCCCCAAAATACATGCATTCAGCCAACCCGCATGATAGAGAATTTGTCGTTCTCACTCGAGTCGCATCGTGCACATACTCAGGCGTCCCTGAAATATATGCATGTCAGTTGAATCTCGTGAGAGGTATTCCTATATTCGTGATTCACACTATCTATCCATGCCAATCCTCAAGATCAATATTTTCGATTGCTAACTCTTGTAACGGGGGCGTCTTGCCTAACCGCTAGGCCATTTTTCAGGCTAAGTCAATGTCAGGGTTAGAATCATAGTTCCCCAACAATAATGCCAACACTGACCCCAATCCTAGGGTCAAACCAAAGTCGGTAGTACAGGATTTTCTACCCAAGCTCACGTCACTCAGATTTCTAAACATCGAGCACGATCACCTATTCGCATCAATGCATTCGTTGCGCGTATTCGAATCCATTCAAATCACCAATTCTAACCAATTCATGTATTCGATCACGAGGTCGTCTAGCTTTGACAATACGTTGCGCCCCAATCTCACGCGAGTCCGATCATCCACGGTGGTTCATGAATCACCATGCAACGCTCCCGCGGAATAATCATTCTCATCGGGGCGTAACTCTTGTTTGAGTCCAGACTATTTCACTCTCGATACGCGGATTGGACCTACTCAATCCTCAATCTCAATCATCAAGCACACCAAGTCATTCTCGAGTTTACCTTCGCGTCAAAACATAAGTCGATGCATCAAATTGCCACGCCACGCATGTTCGATCACCCCCGCTGTATGAATCACCATACCAGCGCTCACGCGGAGTGATCGTCCTAATCGACGCGACGCATGTGCTAGGCTGGAGTTGCGCTCGCATAAGACAAGGACGTCAACGTTGTGGTTGTCAACGAAGTAAATCCAAACAAACATTTTTATTTTTATTCAAGCTACGATCTCAGTTCGATAGTCCGTTTGTCATTCATTCAACTAGAGAATCCTCGAGCCAAGTCTATCTTTTCCTCGACACATTTCAACATCCCGAGTATAGCATCCATCGGAACAGTGACATTTGCACGATCGTCATTCGCCGAGTCAGAGTACCCCCGAGTTATTGCATATCGATCTTTGATACGCATCAATACCATCGACGATATGCGTAACCTGACGATCTTCCTTTACAACCAATTTCGAGTCGTGCGACTGATGTTATTGTCCGAACTGGATATACCATAATTCCATTCGATTCAATCCAAAATCACACGTACAATCCTCGAGCTTCCTCGATCAAGACATTCACTTTTATTCATCGTTTCGAATCATTTTCTAACTCGCGTTGCTCATTCACAAGTTGTCCGAATGACATCTCGTTCGGGACACACGAAGTCACGATCAACTAAGCGTGACGCGATCTAAGGCTCTGCGCGATCGCATCGCCTCGCCGACATACTCGTTATTACTCGTAATCCTCGATTCTTGCTTGAATAATTTCCAAGATAAACCATACACCACTCGGATTCGAGCCATCGGATCTAGTCCTAAATCACGTTTGCATCATTCGCTAAGATATCTTTCAGATTCGTTTGACGAATCCCTAGCGTAATCGCACACGTCGCATTTGACGTACTAAGTCGTTCGCACTGTTCCTCAAAATCCAAAACAATCTTTCGTGTATGACTAAACGTTAGTTCGATAGTGTTCCTATCGATAGACACTCTAAGTGTAACTTCATTCCCGACCGAGCGGTACTTGATATCGCTCGCAACTCGTTTGTACCAAAAGGTCGAGGTGCTCGACACGCGTCACAACTTAGCCAAAAGGTCGTGTGCATAGCCATCCCGTGCGGACTATACTTCGATTTGCACGCTCACTTGCTAGGTCGACGCAAGACTAGTTAGGCATACACGCAACATGTTAGCTTAGCATGTGTTTTCTATCGAGTTATGTTCGATATCGTTCGACACAAAGGCCTACCGATGCATTTGGCGATAGCCTACTGATGCGTTCGAGTGAATGCTTGTACGAGCTTTTGAAAATATTAGGCTTATTGTATGGACATGCCGAGGGACATTCGAGAGAGAGAGAGCTCACACTTATTTTCCAACGACGAGCTTTCAAAACTAAGAAATTCGACGTGAAGTCCAAGGACGTAAAGCCGTGCCCTGATACCATTATGTCACGCCCCGCTCCCGTAGGAGCGATCGTCCTCGCTAAGGCGTGATGCCGCACGAGCCTAAATTGTGCTCGTGCAAGACAGTTTCATAACGGTCGATTACATCAGCGGCGACGGGGTCGTCGGACAGAAGTCCCAAGCAGAAACATTGAACATTGCAGCGAAAATTTAAAGGCAAACACAAGTTATTCAAAAGAACACTTTTATTAATATTGAACACAAGATTACATTTGTGGGAGCAAGGCCAAATTATAAGTCTCTCGTGCTCACTTTTCTCTCATTTTATAATTCACTCTGCTCTCTCTCATCTTTCGATACAATACTTGAATCCAGCGAAAGCTTCGGAAGGCGATGTCCATACATTATGTCCCGTATAAGTCTTGACTTCATGCGGTCGCACGTTTCGAATCGCCAAGGAACTCCGTGCCTCGACGCCTCCAAGCGAGCTCTGCGCCACGAGCTTCTACCTGTGTCTGCACATAAAATACTGTGCGGGTGTCAGTACTCAACTGTACTGGTGGAGTGAGCTCCTCGCCCACCCATACAAAACCGACACGTTCATTTACTTTGTGCATTACAGGTCCCTTTACGATTGTCTTTCTAGTCTTGCCTTAGGATCAGTTTTAAGACTTGACGTCTAACCAACTCGTTATGCGACGACATAGTCGTGCTATCATGTTAACGTATATTTCGATCGAGGCAGTGCCTCATCGCTTATGCACTTGACCGAACTACAACTCGGGACGGCAGGGTCGTGCCATACTATATTCGAGACTTAAACATATTCGAGATATCGCTTCGCCGAGGAGCAACTAATGCGAACTCTGCCGTGCCAAGACCTTTACTCAAACCTAAGTGCCTCTAGACTTTGCCTAGACTTGTCCGTGCTTCATGATGAGGTCGTGCCTAACGACTCCCTAAATTAGCCAACTTTTACATTGTCACGACCCGCACCCTAGAGTAAGGGCACGAGATGTGGGTACGTCCAGCCTACGCCGCAGTGTCGGCGGTAGAACGTTGTCCTAGGTCACAACATCTAGCAATAATATACTAAGCAGTTTATACTCCCCGAATGGGGGTGACATGATAAAAGTAAACTCAATCACAACTAAGGAAGAAGAAGCACGATATGATATAGAACTCTAGGAAATACAGATGATAAAATAGCAGATAGATAGATAAATAAAACTGCTGAAATGGAAGGAATCCCAAGTACAAACAGAGAGTCTAAGTGTCTAAGATAAATACATAATCCCAGATCCCAAGTATCAATATGTACAATCATCCATAGAATACTGTAAATGAAAACATCCTAGTCTAAGGGTGTGTCATCCACAGCTAGTGGGGCCTGCTGATGGTCCAGGTCCAACATCTCATCTAAGGTGGCACCGTAATAGGTATCCACACCAGCCTCCTCCTCGTCCTCTGTAATATTTTCAACAGGTCCAGTCAGGACAGGAGCGAGCACAATACATCTCAACAGTTCATAGCAGGTTAGAAAATATAAACATGCAGTAGAGTAAGATACATAAAACTGAAAGAAATACAGTATGTAAACAGAGAGAGAGAACTGTAATAGAAATATTTACTATAAGTAGATAACTAACAGTGGCTAGTGAGTCAGAGTACAATATAAACATGTGAATGGCATAGGAGATTCTGGAAACTATACTATGGAGTGATTATGGGAACTACACTACTTGGATATTATTCATATGTCTACTTCTACTCTCCCGTACCCCCAATCAATACACAAGGATCTAACCAGGTTATGTTAGGATTCCATGCAAAGGCCTACAAGGGGTGATACATGGATAGCCCACAAATGGGTGATTCTGGGAATGCCCACAAATGGGGTAATTCTGGGAATGCCTATAAATGGGGTGATTCTGGGAAGACTCTGTGATCATGAGAGTGCATGTCACAAGTGATCGAAGAATCGTGAAGCATAGTGATACACCATGTAAGTGAAATGCACAGAACATGTAGTATACGATGCTCCCTGAGGGGATAACATCTCAAGAATGGATCCATATAGTACTAATCCGTGTTACCATCGTGACAAAGCAGGAAAATAATTCTAACTGGATATGAAATGATCAGAGAATGTAATCGCCTGGTATCTGAGTGTCCAACTGAAAAGTACTGTCCGAGGAGTGGTGTCTGGCTCCTATTTAGAACAGCACAAGTCACAACAAGTCCAGAATGGTAAAATGAAGTACTACAATGCATTCTACATGAATCTAGGTTAATGTAGGCCAAAGTCAACTCTTGGTCAACTCTGGTCAACCCTAGAAGTCAAACTAGGTCAACTATGGTCAAACTAGGTCAAACTAGGTCTAACAAGTCTACACTAGTCTAGCAAGTCTATCCTAGGTCTAACAAAGCTGTACAAGCCCAATCTAGGCTCACTAGTCAAACAGACACACACAGGCCATAGGCTGTATCATGCCTATGAACCAACCATATTCACATAACACATGTCAAAATATATCTAATATATATTACACATATTGATATTGTTATAATATAATATAGAATCATACATTAGCTTATAGGCTACCTATGATATATCACCCATACATATATATCTAATATATATAAAAGTACAACTATATTATATGATACTTGATATATATACATACATAATCTATACATCCATTGCAAGTATCTATATTAGATGCATATATAAAACACAAATTTATATTATATATATATATAGATACACTTTACATTACATATACATACATATATACACTAGTACCTACATTAGGAAAATAGGGAAATATAGAGAATGAGTGAGTGAACTGAGTGAACTGTGAGTGAGAGGGGGGGGGGTGTCCCTGTGACTGGAAGGCTTGGGTGTGTGTGAGAGTGGGTGAGGGGAACTGTCACATATGTGTGTGCAGAAAAAAATAGAGTGTGAGAGGTACTTAGGTTTAGTGAAGAGTGTAAATTCTGAAATCATAAATGTGTGTATAGTGTGTGTGTACAGGATTATGAGTGTGAGAGAGGAACCACTTGGTGTCAGTTTCAGAAAATAGGAAGCAAATGAAAGGAAACTAATTCAACTACAACTCAGATTTCAACATGAAATCAATGAGAAAGAAAAGGAAATCAAAACATTAAATCCCCATCAATCTCAGGTTTATGTGAACTCAGATTTTTGAGTTCTAAACATTAGTGAAACTCAGAAAATCAATTTCATGAACCCATTTCAGATTTCTGAATAGCCCACACTCTCAATCTCAGGTTTCATGACTCAGATTTGAGTTCATACACCATGAAAAATCAGAAAACAGTTTTCAGTATTCTCATAAACAGTCCAACACTATAACACCCCCATTCAATATCAGTTCATATCCATTTCAACCCAAAATCGGCACACAAGTAGATGAATAATAGGAGAACCATGTCAGGGATTTAAACAGGTAATTATTAGCATTTAAATTAATCAAAAAGGATGCTAAAACTCAGAAATGAAAACTGGAAAAACTATAAAATAGCATGTATCGGGTTTTTGGGGGAAATTGGAAATTGATCAACAAATTAAACTAAAATAAGCTATCAATGGTTGGTAATGTACATACAACATGTGCTCGTGTCCCACAATGGGTTTGTGTCCAAGCAAGAGGACACAAACGTGTCCAATCGAAAATAAAAACTCAACAGTGCACACAGACACATTACACAGGCACTGCGTCGTGTACAGGTGCACGCGTGTCGTGCACTCGACACGACACGAATGGGGACACATGGTTGTGTCCACACCTAGGTTAGGTCTAGGTGCACGTGTCCAAGCGCCTGTATCGTGTCCAAAGTGTCGCGTGTCCAAATTATAAAGCCGTATCAGTGGCTCTAAACAGCAGTGCACAGAACAGTGCTAAAACAGTGCGCGATCGATTTCTCCCTAACCCGTCCACGAAACCCAATGAAATTTTGGGGGCATGATGTCAGTGCATGCCCCCTCGAGTCCACAAAGTTTCGTGTCTAAACATCACGTGTCGTGTCCTGCAGAAGCCCCGAGTGGAAGGGGACTCGCCTGGACCGCGCGCGCGTGTCCTAGAACGTGTGCACGAGTGTCATAGCGATACGACACGAACACGAACACAACTCAGAACACTAAAAACATGTAAGCGACACCAAAATACAATTTTCCATTCAAAAACTTCTACAAAAACGAATCGAAATGCCCATTGGGGCATTTCGTCAAACACCTATAGCCATCACTGATACGTGTCCGATACGGACACGTACAGGACACGAAATTCTACAAAACCTATTCCTACAGGACCAGGACACTTAGGGCTAGGTGTTCATACAATTAAAACCAAATTTTAATGGATGGATTAGGATTTTACCTATGGTGTTCTCCAACACAAAAACTCCTTGAATGAGGATTCCCAAAAGCCACCAAACTCCTTCAAATTGGTAGAAAACTGAGAATAACAAATTCCAACAGCAAGAAAACATCAATTAGAACCTATTGCAATTTGTTTGGATTAAAAAGGAGTTAAAATGGATTTTTTAGGGATTTTTGAAGTTGGGAAAATACCTCTTTCTAAACTTGTGCTTTCCTAAAGTGGCTAGCCCTAAATGGAAGAGGATATTTATAGGGGAAAATTCCCAATGAGGGTTATGTGGTCGGACAAGGCTTGTTAGGGTTATGGTTTGGCTAGTGGTGTGGGCCTATGGGCTTTTTAAGGCTAAGTTATTGATTAAGGTGCAATCACTAGTCATGGCTTATGACTTACTAATCTAACTTGAGTCAAATAACCATACCATGGGTCAACTCTAGTCTAACTAGGGTTGCATAACATAACCAAGTCCAAACTCAACTAGGGTTAGCTCCTAGGTTGGTCTACCATGGTCATTGCTAGTCAAAGTCAACCTAGTCAACCCTCATTCAAACAATTCCAAAATAAATTCTAAAAATTCCCATAAATTCAAATAAATTATAATAAATTCAAATAACCCCAAAAATAACAAAAATACCCTCAAACTAGAAATATGGTAGTGACAAATCTACCCTCCTTAAAAGAATTTCGTCCTCAAAATTGAAAGGCGAAATGCAACTGATGAGAAGGATAGAAAGTATACCTCACGGTCCAAAAAGATATGGGTATCGCTCGCGCATCTCATCCTCCCGCTCCCAGGTATACTCTCCTGGAGAATGATGCCTCCATGCGACGCGTACCAAGGGTATCACCTGGTTCCTCAGAACCTTCTCCCACCGATCCAGTATCTCCACTGGCTGCTCTGGATAGCTGAGAGAAGGCCCTACCTCAATCTTCGAATGATCGAGCACATGGCTAGGGTCAGCCACGTACCGTCTCAACTGTGATATATGGAATACGTTGTGGACCTCCACTAGTGCAGGTGGCAAGTCTAGCCTGTATGCCACGTCACCGACTCTTCCGCTGATAACGAAAGGGCCGATGAAGCACGGGCTAAGCTTCCTGCCTCCACCAAAACGTATCGTACCATGAGTCGGAAATATCCTCAAGAAAACCTGGTCTCCGACCTAATCACAAGCAAGGTCTCAATTAATTATAATAAACAAACATGATTAATAAAACACAAATAATCAAACCTAAATCTAATCCTACTCTAATCTGTACCTCAAACTCCAAGGGCCTCCGGTGGCTATCGGCCCAGTGCCGATGTCTGTCCTGCGCCACGCGAAGTCTGTCCCTGATGAGCTTTACCTTCTCGGCTGCGTCAACAACCATCTCTGGCCCCAGTAAAGCTCGTTCACCAACATCATCCCAAGATAAGGATGTACGACACCTACGCCCGTACAGAGCCTCGAAAGGTGACATCTCAATACTGGCCTGGAAACTGTTGTTGTAAGCAAACTCCACCAAATGAAGATGATCCTCCCAGGAACCTCCAAAGTCCAGGACGCACGTCCGTAGCATATCCTCAAGTGTCTGAATAGTCCTCTCTAACTGTCCGTCCGTCTGGGGGTGGTATGCAGTACTAAACTTGAGCTGAGTGTCCAAGCTAATCTGCAGACTCCTCCAGAAATGGAAAGTAAAGCGACTATCCCGATCTGAGATGATGCTGACCGGAACCCCGTGAATCCTGACTATCTGCCGCATATACATCTCCGCCAGCCTCTTTGTAGATGTACCCACCTTGAATGGTAAGAAGTGAGCCAATTTGGTCAACCTGTCAACGATGACCCAAATCGCGTCTTTCCTTCCAGGTGTACGCGGCAATCCTGATACGAAATCTATAGTGATATGCTCCCATTTCCACTCGGGAATGGGCAGCGGCTGCAATAATCCACCGGGCCTCTACCTCTCTGCCTTGACCTGCTGACAGACCAAGCACCTAGCTACGAAGCGAGCCACCTCCCGCTTCATCCCGGACCACCAAATATGCTCCCTCAGATCTCGGTACATCTTGTTGGCACCAGGGTGTATAGAGTACTGAGATCTGTGGGCCTCCTACAAAAACCTGCTTCCTGAGCTCTCTGCTGGGCACACATAATCTGGAACCATGCCTCAAGGTACCATCATCTGCAAGAGAAAACTCGCCGTCCTTCAATCCTGCTCGAACCTGCTCTTGTTGACACCGCAGAGCAACGTCCTCAAACTGAGTCGCCTTGATCCTCTCCACCAAGTCCGACTGTATCTGCATGCCCCACATCTGCATCTGCACTCCGGGCACGATCACCTCAATCCCAAGGCTCTCCAAGTCTGCAAGCAAATACCGATCCATGGTCAAACACATGGCTGTCGGAGACCTACTCAAGGCATCGGCAACCACGTTGGTCTTTCCTGGGTGATACTGAAGTAGGATGTCAAAGTCCTTCATCAACTCTAGCCATCTGCGCTGTCTCATGTTCAACTCCTTCTGAGTGAACACATACTTTAAGCTCTTGTGATCTGTGAAGATCTCCACCCTCTCCCCATACAGATAATGCTTCCACAACTTCAGAGCAAAAATCACCGCTGCCAGCTCCATGTCATGGGTAGGGTAGTTCTTCTCATGGGGACGTAATTGCCTGGAAGCATAGGCAATCACCTTCTCATGCTGCTGCAAGACACAATCCAGCCCCTTCCCTGAAGCGTCACTATAAATAGTGAATCCACCTGATCCTGAAGGCAATGTCAGAATCGGAGCTGTCGTAAGCCGCTTCTTCAACTCATCAAAAGCTGCCTGACACTCCTCTGACCAAACATACTCAGCATCCTTCCGGGTCAACCGAGTCATCGGCTCTGCAACCCGGGAGAAATCCTGTACAAATCTCCGATAATATCCTGCCAGTCCCAGAAAACTCATGATCTCTGTAACTGAAGTCGGCGCTGTCCATGCCTCAACTGCCACAATCTTCTTGGGGGTTAACTGAGATACTATCTCCAGTCACCACATGCCCCAAAAAGTCCATCCGGTCAAAAAAAACTCACACTTGGAGAGTTTCCCATAAAGCTGCTCCCTCCTGAGAGTCTCCAGCACTATCCACAGATGCTCCTCGTGCTCCTCCTCAGTCTTAGAATATATCAAGATGTCGTCTATGAACACCACCACAAACTGATCCAGATACTGGTGGAACACCTTGTTCATTAGGTTCATAAACACTGCTGGTACATTGGTTAGCCCAAACGGCATAACCAAAAACTCAAACTGCCCGTACCGCGTCCTGAAAGCCGTCTTGGGAATATCATCCCCCTTCACCTTCACCTGGTGATATCCCGACCTCAGATCAATCTTGGAAAATACCCGAGCTCCGCTCAACTGGTCAAAAAGATCGTCGATCCGCGGCAGTAGGTATTTGTTCTTGATCGTGAGGTTGTTGAGTGCCCTATAGTCAATACACATCCGTACTGACCCATCCTTCTTCGGCACAAACAATACTGGTGCACCCCATGGCGACGAACTCGAGCGGATGAAGCCCTTGTCCTGCAGCTCATCCACTTGCTTCTTCAGCTCCACCAGCTCCCTATTGTTCACCCGATAGACATGCTGAGAAATGGGTTCCGCTCCTGGAGCCAAGTCTATCGAGAACTCTATGTCTCTGTCTGGTGGCAATCCTGGCAACTCCTCTGGGAAAACATCTATATACTCTGCTATCAAGGGGTGTGGAATCGCCTGCTCCTCAACCGAGACTCCGCAGAAAACTCTGCTGCTCTGCTCCGCCTGACGTCTGGAGTACTCGAACTCTGGCTCCCCCGGCGCTCTAAAGAGAACTCTACCCCCTCTGCAATCAATGCTGGCGTGGTGCCTGCTCAACCAATCCATGCCGAGTACTATATCGTAGTTCGGCAATGGCATTACGAGCAGGCTCACCTCCAACTCACGGCCTCCCAAAACAACTATCCGACCCTTACAAACATCACATACGAGGATAATGCCACCCCCGGTCGTGATCTTGTAAGTCCTAGGCAACGATTCAGCTATGATACCGTGTCTAATCGTAAAAGATACTGATATGAAACTATGCGAAGCACCGGAATCGAATAATGCAAAAGCTAACTAGAGTCGAGGAGAATCGAACCTGCAATCAGCTCTCCTATCACCTTTGCATCCTCAGCCGCCATGGCAAAAGCTCGCCCCGGCTGGCCTCCCCTGGCCTGCTGCTGGTGCTGAACAAATCTCTGCTGCTGGGTCGGCAGGGCTGGTCCCCTCTGCTGGCCTGCTGCTGCCCTGGCTCCTCCTCCCTGAGCTGTTCGTCCCGTGGTCAAGGTACACTCCCTCATCTGGTGATCTTCTGAGCCACATACCAGGCACTTGTCCAGCCTCTTCCTACACTCGTTCCACCCGTGCCCTGGCTTCTTGCAATAAGCACAGATGGTGGCCTGCTGCCTCGGTGCCTGCTGCCGTACCCTCTGCTGCTGATGCTGCACTGGCTGGTGCCTCGGCTGCTGAAACTGCTGCGGCTGGAACCTCTGCTGCTGGTGGTGCTGCTGGAAATGCGGCCTCTTGGCCGGTTCTCCGCTACTGCTGCCTCCCTGGGAGTCTCGCCTCCTCTTGAGCCTAAGCTCAAAATCATCCTCTGCAGCTAGTACGTCCACCAGGATCTCCTCAAATGTAGCGCTGCGGGCGTTCTTGGTGTAGGACTTGACCTCCTTCACCAAGCCCTTCCGGAACCTCCGGGCCTTCGTCGTCTCTGACAAGTCCTCCATAAATCTGCTCAGGCGGCAGAACTCTCCTGCGTACTCCTCCACGGACTGGCTCCCCTGGACTAGGGCCTCGAACTGGGTCTCGAGGGCTCCCAGCGCTGCGTCTGGAAAGAACTTCTCCTTGAACAGCTTCTTGAATGCTGCCCAAGTCTGTCCTGCTGTGCCAACCCTCGGGTCGGTCTGGTACCAGGTACGGGCCAGATCCTGCATCATGCTGGCCGCTGCTTCTATCTGGAGCCTCGTCGGGATCTCAGGCAATCTGAAAATCTCCTCCATATGCTCGATCCACTCATCGACATACAAGATCCCCTCTGTCCTTCGGAAGTCCCTCGGGTGCATCTTCTGGAAATCTTGGATGCCCTTCTTCCGTGGCTGGTGCAGCCGCGGGGCTGCCGCTGGCTGAGCTACGACTCTCTCCACTGCGGTCACTGCCAGCTCAATGCCTCGAGTGAGCTCTGCCGTGTGCCTCTGCTGCTGGGTCTGCTGACCCTCCATGTACTGCCGAAAGAAGGCCAACAGCTGAACGGCGTCAACTGTTCCCGCAGGTGGCTGCTGCTGGAAGGGCTCCTCTGCGATGACTGGGTCCTGCCTCCGAGCCGGTGGAGGCATACCCCCTGCTGCTGCTGCTGGAGCCTCAATACGAACAGAGGTGGCAAGAGCTGCAGTCTCCTGTCTCTGCTGAACTGGCTGAGAGGTAGCAGATCCCTCTATAGCATCTCCATGAATGGTACGCTGCTGACGAGTCTCTACCATCCTGAAGATAGACCAAACAAGAGTATCAATTTCTGAGAAAGAAGCGATATAACAAACGCGGACAATTAAAATTCAAAAGGATCAGCTGACAATAAGGATTTAGATGGCAATAAAAGAATTTTTCCTAATGTGATTGAGTACCTTAAAAATTAATATCCTATATCCTACTACTGGCTGTAGTGATACTCTAGTTCGAATACCACTACACTTCTAGTCTAGACCTGCATGGGACACCACTAAAAACGTGTCACGACCCACACCCTAGAGTAAGGACACGAGACGTGGGCACGTCCAGCCTACGCCACAGTGTCGACGGTAGAACGCTGTCCTAGGTCACAACATCTAGCAATAATATACTAAGCAGTTTATACTCCCCGAATGGGGGTGACATGATAAAAGTAAACTCAATCACAACTAAGGAAGAAGAAGCACGATATGATATAGAACTCAAGGAAATACAGATGATAAAATAGCAGATAGATAGATAAATAAAACTGCTGAAATGGAAGGAATCCCAAGTACAAACAGAGAGTCTAAGTGTCTAAGATAAATACATAATCCCAGATCCCAAGTATCAATATTTACAATCATCCATAGAATACTGTAAATGAAAACATCCTAGTCTAAGGGTGTGTCATCCACAGCTAGTGGGGCCTGCTGATGGTCCACGTCCAACATCTCATCTAAGGTGGCACCGTAATAGGTATCCACACCAGCCTCCTCCTCGTCCTCTGTAATATTTTGAACAGGTCCAGTCAGGACAGGAGCGAGCACAATATATCTCAACAGTTCATAGCAGGTTAGAAAATATAAACATGCAGTAGAGTAAGATATAGGAAACTGAAAGAAATACAGTATGTAAATAGAGAGAGAGAACTATAATAGAAATACCTACTATAAGTAGAGAACTAACAGTGGCTAGTGAGTCAGAGTACAATATAAACATGTGAATGGTATAGGAGATTCTGGAAACTATACTATGGAGTGATTATGGGAACTACACTACTTGGATATTATTCACATGTCTACTTCTACTCTCCCGTACCCCCAATCAATACACAAGGATCCAACCAGGTTATGTTATGATTCCATGCAAAGGCCCACAAGGGGTGATACATGGATAGCCCATAAATGGGTGATTCTGGGAATGCCCACAAATGGGGTAATTCTGGGAATGCCTATAAATTGGGTGATTCTGGGAAGACTCTGTGATCATGAGAGTACATGTCACAAGTGATCGAAGAATCGTGAAGCATAGTGATACACCATATAAGTGAAACGTACAGAACATGTAGTATACGATGCTCCCTGAGGGGATAACATCTCAAGAATGGATCCATATAGTACCAATTCGTGTTACCATCGTGACAACATCAAGTAAAGTAATCTAAAGCAAGAAAATAATTCTAACAGGATATGAAATGATCAGAGAATGTACTCGCCTGGTATCTGAATATCCAACTGAAAAGTACTGTCCGAGGAGTGGTGTCCGGCTCCTATTTAGAACAGCACAAGTCACAACAAGTCCAGAATGGTAAAATGAAGTACTACAATGCATTCTACATGAATCTAGGTCAATGTAGGCCAAAGTCAACTCTTGGTCAACTCTGGTCAACCCTAGAAGTCAAACTAGGTCAACTATGGTCAAACTAGGTCAAACTAGGTCTAACAAGTCTACACTAGTCTAGCAAGTCTATCCTAGGTTAACAAAGCTGTACAAGCCCAATCTAGGCTCACTAGTCAAACAGACACACACAGGCCATAGGCTGTATCATGCCTATGAACCAACCATATTCACATAACACATGTCAAAATATATCTAATATATATTACACATATTGATATTGTTATAATATAATATAGAATCATACATTAGCTTATAGGCTACCTATGATATATCACCCATACATATATATCTAATATATATAAAAGTACAACTATATTATATGATACTTGATATATATACATACATAATCTATACATCCATTGCAAGTATCTATATTAGATGCATATATAAAACACAAATTTATATTATATATATATAGATACACTTTACATTACATATACATACATATATACACTAGTACCTACATTAGGAAAATAGGAAAATATAGAGAATGAGTGAGTGAACTGAGTGAACTGTGAGTGAGAGGGGGGGGGCTGTCCCTGTGACTGGAAGGCTTGGGTGTGTGTGTGAGAGTGGGTGAGGGGAACTGTCCACATATGTGTGTGCAGAAAAAAATAGAGTGTGAGAGGTACTTAGGTTTAGTGAAGAGTGTAAATTCTGAAATCATAAATGTGTGTATAGTGTGTGTGTACAGGATTATGAGTGTCACGCCCCAGAACCAGAATACTGGAGAGCGGGGGCAGACATAGCCAGCTACGTATATTGAAATGGATTCTATCTCGCCATACGGTCACGGCTGTCTAGATACATGAGGGTTTACTACAAGCCAACAGTCTCCTATGGTCATGAACAAGCCTAGTGTCTCAATCACAAGCAAGTAAGTAAATGTTACAAGATGTATGATCATTAAATATACAATAATAAGGCATCCCAAATATTACATATTCAGCTGATCATGAAGCTAGTCGTTACAAAATGTCAGGACTAGCAAGAGTTTAGTCATACATGATCAACCCTAGGATCTGTTAATCATGTTACAGCCCGTAGGCAGACAGTAAGTAAAGTGCAATCGAGCTAAACAGGTGCTCGTCGGCTAAACGCCTCAAAAGAATATTTTTACAATAAAGTGGGAGATCAAAAATAAACCCACTCGTTGCCAGGGTTCCGTCTAGTGGCCACCATCTGGCTGGAAGGTCGGTAGATCCTCTGGAGCTGCTCCAAAATCTGGCCACACAAAACCAGCTGGGTCAGACCCCAGAAAGAGCAAGTGCCACAAAGGAAGCTTCACTTAGGAACTAAAACCAGCAATCAGCACAAGAGTATAAATAAAAGTAAGAACAGGAAATAAGAAAAATACATCAGGATGATATACGACAAGATGACCATGGAACTATTCAGATAGCCAGGTTACAACCCATAAACCAAACAAGGACCGGGGTTGTAACCCTTCGTCTGAACAGAACTTAGAATTCTTACCATTTATCGGTAAAATAAATACAAGCATTCTGGTCATATAGCAATCTGGAGCATGATCAGGACAAGACTAGACTGGTTAAACTCCATCCAATCATTTTACGGCCAAACAAGACCTACGGCTTGATACTTTAACTAACTAGGGTTATCACAAGCCTAATTACTAATAAGATGCAGTGAGATTATTTCACAGCCACAAGCCCTGCAGACCATCCAGGTTACCCAGGTCGAAATTTGGGGTTGAATTCAGGTGGGTACACCGTCCAGGAAACGCATGTACCCTTAAGTAGCTTGAAAGGTGCAACACATGACAGTGTGCTAGAAATGTGCCCTACTCGACGGCAGGCTACAGATCCCAAGCGCGCCCAGGTAACGGGATTGCCTGTAGCTGGGAGATCTCTTCATGACTACTGTATTAATCTAGTTATTAGCCTTAGTCCATTTCAATGGGTACTCCTGACCGTGGTACTCAGGAGTCCCTTCCTAGACATGATGCAAGACAGGACTGGTTTATTTGTACAAGTACAATCGCCCACGGTGTCCAGGTTAATTATACAGGTTATGTCATGTCAGATAGCCATCGCAACAGCTGATCAAGATAAATCATGTCAGGTGTACTAGTCAGGAGTGCGCCACGACGGGCCACTATCAGGTCATGCCTGGTCACTTATCAGGAGTGTACCACTACGGGTCACCATCGTGTTATGCTAGTTCCTTGTCATACCATGTTATGTACAATAGTTATTCCAAACATAATAAAATCAAGTTCATGACAAAAGGCGTAAGGATATAAAATGGGCGTAAAATATCTAATAAAATATCAATATTCAGGGCTATAGAAGAGCCATGCGGCTAAGACAAGGGGGCGCATGCGGTCAGGCAGATAGGAAACTCATGCGGCTGGGGGAATGGGTCTCATGCGGCTAGCTGGCCAATCAGGTACATGCGGCCGGGGGGGAGGTGTGGTTCCATGCGGCTCGAGAAGAAGCAACCCATGCGGCTGCGGAGGAGGGAAACCATATGCGGCTCAGAAGGGAAGAGTACTCATGCGGCTGCGGGGAGCAATGCCCATGCGGCTGGGAGCAAGTGTGCATATGCGGCTCGCGAGTGTTGAGTTCATGCGGCTCAGGGTGAAGTCCTCATGCGGCTGGGTCAAGCAAGTCTCATGCGACCAGCGGGAATGGCGCATGCGGCTGCAGAGTTCAGAACTTATGCGGCTGGGAATTGAGCGAGTTATGCGGCTAAGTGAGTCCGACTCTCATGCGGCTCAAGAACTTCCAGTCATGCGGCTGGATAGAACACTTGCCGCATGAATATTCATGCGGTCAAGTCAAGCACTGTTCATCTTCTCCAAAATTTAAGAGAAGAAGAACACCATGAGAGCCAAGTCCTCAAGCTCCATAACTCCATCATCCGGAGCCTAAATCCGAACTTCCATAGGTCAAAATGGGGTAGAACGAAATTCTCTACAACATGGAACCATCAAAACTCAAAAATAACAAGATTTAGTAGACCAAAACCCAAGAAATCCGAAAATAATGTAAACTTAGATCTACAAGAATCTAGCCATGGAAATTAGAAAAGCCAAGTACTAAAGTGTTTTATAATGTAGTAAAAAAGAGAATGGAGCAATAAAATCAGAGTTCCTCCATGAAGCAAGTTGCACTTGCCTAGACCTCTCTCTCCTCTCTCTGGTAGGTAGGGAAGTAATGGGGAAGAAGAAGATGATTAATGAAGAGAGAGAATAGAGAGAATGGATTAATAAATACAATGGTGGTGGTAGGTAGGGGGTTCACATTGGTTCATATTGAACCAAAGAAAACCGAGCCAAGCCGAACCAAGCCAAGAAATAACCAAGCCAAGATGCAAGCTAAACAATAAATCATGCAATACAGAATAAAATACGTACACGTATTCCAGAAATACGTAATACGGACCACAGGCATTACAATGAGTGTGAGAGAGGAACCACTTGGTGTCAGTTTCAGAAAATAGGAAGCAAATAAAAGGAAACTAATTCAACTACAACTCAGATTTCAACATGAAATCAATGAGAAAGAAAAGTAAATCAAAACATTAAACCCCCATCAATCTCAGGTTTATGTGAACTCAGATTTTTGAGTTCTAAACATTAGTAAAACTCAGAAAGTCAATTTCATGAACCCATTTCAGATTTCTGAATAGCCCACACTCTCAATCTCAGGTTTCATGACACAGATTTGAGTTCATACACCATGAAAAATCAGAAAACAGTTTTCAGTAATCTCATAAACAGTCCAACACTATAACACCCCCATTCAATATCAGTTCATATCCATTTCAACCCAAAATCGGCACACAAGTAGATGAATAATAGGAGAACCATGTCAGGGAATTAAACAGGTAATTATCAGCATTTAAATTAATAAAAAAGGATGCTAAAACTCAGAAATGAAAACTGGAAAAACTGCAAAATAGCATGTATCGGGTTTTTGGGGGAAATTAGAAATTGATCAACAAATTAAACTAAAATAAGCTATCAATGGTTGGTAATGTACATACAACATGTGCTCGTGTCCCACAATGGGATTGTGTCCAAGCAAGAGGACACAAACGTGTCCAATCGAAAATAAAAACTCAACAGTGCACACAGACACATTACACAGGCACTGCGTCGTGCACAGGTGCACGCGTGTCGTGCACTCGACACGACATGAATGGGGACACGTGGTTGTGTCCACACCTAGGTTAGGTCTAGGTGCACGTGTCCAAGCGCCTGTATCGTGTCCAAAGTGTCGCGTGTCCGAATTATAAAGCCGTGTCAGTGGCTCTAAACAGCAGTGCATAGAACAGTGCTAAAATAGTGCGCGATCGATTTCTTCCTAACTCGTCCACGAAACCTAATGAAATTTTGGGGGCATGATGTCAGTGCATGCCCCCTCGAGTCCACAAAGTTTCGTGTCGAAACATCACGTGTCGTGTCCTGTAGAAGCCCCGAGTGGCAGGGGACTCGCCTGGACCGTGTGCGCGTGTCCTAGAACGTGTGCACGAGTGTCATAGCGACACGACACGAACACGAACACGACTCAGAACACTAAAAACATGTAAGCGACACTAAAATACAATTTTCCATTCAAAAACTTCTACAAAAACGAATCGAAATGCCCATTGGGGTATTTCGTCAAACACCTATAGCCATCACTGATACGTTTCCGATACGGATACGTACAGGACACGAAATTCTACAAAACCTATTCCTACAGGACCAGGACACTTAGGGCTAGGTGTTCATGCAATTAAAACCAAATTTTAATGGGTGGATTAGGATTTTACCTATGGTGTTCTCCAACACAAAAACTCCTTGAATAAGGATTCCCAAAAGCTACCAAACTCCTTCAAATTGGTAGAAAACTGAGAATAACAAATTCCAACAGTAAGAAAACATCAATTAGAACCTATTGCAATTTGTTTGGATTAAAAAGGAGTTAAAATGGATTTTCTAGGGATTTTTGAAGTTGGAAAAATACCTCTTTCTAAACTTGTGCTTTCCTAAAGAGGCTAGCCCTAAATAGAAGAGGATATTTATAGGGGGAAATTCCCAATGAGGGTTATGTGGCCGGCCAAGGCTTGTTAGGGTTAGGGTTTGGCTAGTGGTGTGGGCCTATGGGCTTTTTAAGGCTAAGTTATTGATTAAGGTGCAATCACTAGTCATGGCTTATGACTTACTAATCTAACTTGAGTCAAATAACCATACCATGGGTCAACTCTAGTCTAACTAGGGTTGCATAACCTAACCAAGTCCAAAATCAACTAGGGTTAGCTCCTAGGTTGGTCTACCATGGTCATTGCTAGTCAAAGTCAACCTAGTCAACCCTCATTCAAACAATTCCAAAATAAATTCTAAAAATTCCCATAAATTCAAATAAATTATAATAAATTCAAATAACCCCAAAAATGACAAAAATACCCTC
This sequence comes from Iris pallida, assembly GCA_029216955.1. Classification (NCBI taxonomy): domain Eukaryota; kingdom Viridiplantae; phylum Streptophyta; class Magnoliopsida; order Asparagales; family Iridaceae; genus Iris; species Iris pallida. The sequence goes on from JANAVB010037420.1 coordinate 4,488,418, forward strand.
AAACTAAAAATATGGTAGTGACATACATTACGGTCCTTTTGACTTAAAGCGATGGCACTTGACTTAACTTATACAAAGTTAGGCCAACAATGCCGATACGTGAAAGCCAATACGCGAATGCCAATATTGATACGCGAAAGCCTTGCTTAGTGCCGAAGCATGTGTCTTACTGACATAAGCTATAACTCATTCCTTCCGTGCTGATATAAGGCTGGCACTAACGGGATTACATCTTGCTGACTTGATACATGTCGTACTAGACTGTCTTATGATTCGACCGACGTCGTGCTAGTACTTGACGCTATCCAAAGGTAAACACGCGGATTGCCGCTCTTGTCGACACAACTATATGAGTGGCCACTAGCAATGTCAAGCTATCTTGGACTGGCTCGGGGATATCGGACCGTCCCTCCGCAGGTAGCTAGCCCCGGAGGCGCCGAATCTCCCATGCGATTATCCAGCATTGTCACAACCCGCACCCGGATATACGGATATGAATACGTAGGCCACGCCCAGCCTACGTTGTAGTATCGGCGGTAGAGCGCTGTCTAGTATACTATACTAAATACAACATCTAAAGGTCCATAACTAGAAATGTACTCATGTCACATCACGAAAACTAAGGAAGATAAGATAAGAAATAATAACAATATCTCTAGAACAACTAGAATCTACAATGATCATAATACAGGAAAATAAAGAAGGAACAATAAAACTAACGAAGGATAACTACCAGGCAACTCACATAGAAGAATAGTGAGATCCACCTTAGCTAGCAACATCATGAGGTCCAATACGGAGGGCACAACTACTCCTAAAATTTTGTCAACATATCCGGTCAGGATGGAACGAGTACATATATCTCATAACAGATCTCAAGATAGAATAAAAGCTATAAGACTGTAAATAGAGCATATACAATGAAATCATGGAGTGTACATATATGTATCATGGCATGGTAACCTGTAGAGCTAGAGCTAGAACAGGAAAGTAGAACTGAATCATGGTATGTACACAAATCAAGGTAAGCCATATATCCAATGTGTGTGAGTAGTAGTTTCAACTTGTGATCGGCTTGGGTACCTGTAAGAACTGGCCTGGCTAGTCATAAGTGCGATATATGACTAACACTATTCAAGAATGCAAGATGGATCTGATCACAGGCATACGCTACTACTCCCCCTCCTCCCAACTGGTAGAATGGATCCAAACAGGACACGTCACTGCACGGGATTCTAATAAGAAGGGAGCAAGTCTTTTCTAGAATCAGTGACCACATATTGTGCAAGAGCTACAAGCGAGCTTGCATAATACATCCCAACCTAAGAAGGAGAAACATCTCTCGTCGAGATCCAGGAATACCAATCCGTGAGAACCATGTGTCAGGAATAAGCATATCTACACTAAGTACATGAATCATAACAGTTATCATAAATTGGAAAAAAGTTATCAGAGAATGTACTCGCCTGCGATCTGGTGGAATATGTCAACTGAGTCCTAGAACAGTGCCTCGAGGACCTATAGGTGGAATACTGTATCAATATAAGGGTTTGAAAGTAAATCAAGTCATACTAAGTCAAACTAGGTCAAGACAAGTCAAGGGTTGACTTACAGTTGACTTTTGGTTAACTGGCCAACTCTGGTCAATTTTAGGTCAAACTTGACTAACATTGACTAACAGTTGACTTTGGGTCAACTGGTCAACTTCGGTCCAGTTCTAATCAATTTTTTGCTACGGTTGACTTCCGGTTGACTTTTGGTCAAAATAGTCAACTGTGGTCAACCAAGGTCAAAACTAGTCTAACCTAGGTCAAATGTTGACTCTACTTCGACGTTCAGTCAAAGTAGTCAACCATGGTCAAACTGGGTCAAAGCTAGTCTCCACAAACATCTACAGGGTCAACACATTCAATTTCAGTGGTTGTGAAATTACTGGAATCGATGGATCTCAAAATACCACAAAAAGAGAAAGATTATAATAATATGGTAAAAACCTATAGATGTTGTCAGATGGTGAAACAACCATTACCAACGTGTCCATAATGGTCAAATCAGCTAGGATAGCCTATCCATAAGTCCAATTTGGACACAGGGACAAAAAGGTAATTTTAGGTCAAAACGGTGTCCGTGTCGGATCCGCTTTGCACCGAAAAACCTGCAAGAATACTAGTCTACCAAACCTAACAAATTATATGTCCAAGAATCCAGAATGACGATACGAACCCAACGGTATATCCAGAATTGGATTCCGTTTACCCGATCTCAGATTGGTCCGTTGACCCGGATATTGGAAACCGATTTGCACGAAAAAGCGTGTCGGGGCCAATGTCCTCAAAACTCAGTAAATTATATGTCAACAAGTCCAGAATGATGATACAAACTCAACGACATATCCGAAATTGGATTCCGATGAGCAGGCGTCAAAAAGTCCCGTTGACCCGGACTGTGGGGCCCACTTTGCACCGAAATGCGTGCCAGGGCTCACGTCCTCCAAATCTAACAAACTTTATATGAAAACGTGCCAAAACGATGCCACGAGTCTACTGGTGGTGTAAGAAATTGAATCCGGATTCCCGGATTCAAAAATGGAATTTTACAACTTGAAAATTACGAATTCGGACGGCCAACTTTGGCGTCGAATTCAACCAATCAAACGTGCTCACAATAAAACGAAACTGGAGGGGTAGGAAGAGGGTTATACCAGCTTCGCATAGGAACTGGTAGTACACCAGACGGAGCTGCAATGGAGGAGATACGAACCGACGAAGTTGGCTCCGTAAAACTGCCCAAAAATAATACAATTTAAATGGTCAACTTGGTGGCCGGTTTTGATGTATCAAATGACGAAATTAACGGATGAAATTTGACAGAAATGAAGGTGTATATACCGAGATTTTAATGGAGCAGAGAAATTGCCAATCCAACGGTCGGATTTCTCGAAAAATATGCGCGAAGTCGCTACGACGGAACGCTATTTTCGGACCCATTCCGAGCTCGCGCCGACGGGAACCCGTGCCAAACGTACGAATCGACTATTTAACGCGTCGGGGAGGACGACGGCGCACCTAGGGGGGTCACCGGAGCTCGCTTGGGCTTGGGGTGGCCAACGGCGGCGGTGGTTGGTCGTGGCGGTGCGCCAACCCGCGACGGCTCGCGCGCTTCTGTTGCGCGCGCTGTGGTGGCGCGCTGCTGCCGCTGCGTGGCTCGGCCAGGGGCGGTCGGCCACGGTGGCGCACGGCCACCGCTGCTGCGGCACGCACTGCTCAGCCGGGGGGGAGGTGGTGTTGGTTGTTGATGGTGATGGTGGTGGTGAAGGGAAGGTGATGGTGTTGGTTGTTGAAGAAGAAGAAGAAGTGAAGAAGAAGGAATGATAATGATGAAGAGGAGAAAGGGGGCTCGGCCATGGAGGCTGGGGAGCTTCCGGCCATGGGGGGGTGGATCGGCCATGGGGGAGTTGCTGCCATTGTGGGTGTTTGTGAGAACAAAAAATAAGGAGAGAGAATGAGTTTGTTGTGTGTGTGATTTAAAAGGAATGAGAGAGAGAGAGAGAATTAGAATAGAGAGATGGAGAGGGTGTTCGGCCACATGGGGGGGGGGGTGTGCTGTGATGATAGGGGTGAGGTGTATGTGTGTAGGAGAGAAGAGAGAGAAAGAGAGATATTTACATGTATATATATATATATACATATATATATTAGAATGAGAGAAAAAGAGTTATTTATTAAATAAAAGAGAAGGATATTTTAAAATAGGAAAAAGAGAGAAATTGTGTAGGGGTGTAAGGATAGTCATGATAGGGATCACATAAAATCTGGTTGGGCGTTGGGTCAGGTTCGGTCAAGTTTGGACAAGCTTGGGGCCAAGATTTAATTAAAATAATAATTTTAAACTATTAAAAATCATGGACGAAATGGGAGCACAAGGGAAATCAATTCGATGGCACGCAAGTGGCACGTGCACAGTAGACTCAAAACAGGCCAGGGCCATATATTGGGTCGACTGGATTGGACCGATGTCGGGCCCGGAAATTAAGTTGGAAATTAAATCAGGTTTTACGGTAGATAATTAATTGTCCTAAATTGAACCGAAAGTTGTGCGAAGGAAATGGAGCACAAAATGGAGTGTCTGAGTGGGACACAAAAGTCATGGGTAAAGAGCGTCTCGAGTAGATCATTCACGAGAAGTTGGTTTCAAGAAAAAGACTAGTCTGGTGCTCCTAAATTAAAAGTTACGGTAACGTGCATATGATGATCAAGAAAAAGAGTGGGAATTCAATTAATAATTAAATGGTCTAAATTGACCCGAACTTGCGCGAAGCAAAAAGAGTAGAAGGGAACAAGTTCGAGTGGGACACGAAATATCAATGTGAAGATAATCTCGTCTACTACAAACTCCAAGAAAGAAGTTTCCAGAGACTGGCATCCCTGATGCTCTAGAATTCCAAATCACGGTAAAGTGTATTTAATGATCAAAATTAATTATTGAGAATAAATTATTTGGAAAATTCTAAAATAAATCCCGGAAATTCAGGGGGCTTACATCCTACCCACCTTATAAAAATTTCGTCCTCGAAATTAAAGGTTGGTAGTGGGGCTAAAACATGATAGAAGATTTAGGCAATAGTCTAGGCATGATCCAAGATTGACGAGTTTTGTACGATCAAGAAAATCAATTCAAAATTGTTCAGACACGATGAGGGATTTGGCACGATAGAATCATGATACGAACAAAATCATATGTGCATGATTTCAAAATAAGTCGAGTCATTGGGGCACGATTTTAGAGACGATTTAGAGAATCAAAGATATAATTGAAGTTCAAGTACGGGGTCATTTGTAGGACTTAGGTTGATGGAAATCAACCCGAAAGTCGCATAGAGTCTTATAGGCCCGATCAAGGGTTAAGGAGTATGATTAATAAAATCATGAAATACGATCCAAGTTCGAATGTGATTAAAATTGGAATTAGTCTAAGTTCACTTGGCACGATAGAGGTATGATAACGAAATCAAACTTGAGCCTCGTCCGATTACAATCAAGTCAAAATTTTAGGCATGAGTTTGAGGCAAGATAAAATGTATAGTTATGATCGTTAAAATCACGGTCAAGGAAATCCCAAGTTGTCTTAGTCATGCCAATCATCTAGGCACGACTAATAACAAGGAATTTAGATGTAATCAGGAAATAAAATCAAGGTCGAAAAGAGTTTAGACACGAGTGTCCAAAATCCAAACATGATCAGAATCGAAAGTCAATGCACGAGAGTTAATAACATTGAAATCCAACCACGATAAAGAAATTGGTTTCAACACGATCTAAGTTGATCAACCTTCGAGTAAATCAGAATTTGGGCAAGATGGAGAATAAGATCAACGAAGGCTGGGCACGAGAATCCAAGGATGAAAATCCAAGTCACAAAGGAATTTGAAGTCATCTAGAGTCTAGTCAGCAACCAAGACTCTTTGGCACGATAAACAAGACGACCAAATTTGATTGGTCATGGACAGAAAGGAATCAAAATCTTAACAGTATCGAAATTTAAGAAACAATTGAGATATGAAAATTTCAAAATTTTCAGAGTTTTTAAGTGTAGATGACAGATGTAGATATGAGATAGTTGATTTGTGTAATCAAGACATAGCTAAACAAGGCAAAAGAAATGACGGTAAGATGAGAAAATTATCATGCGATGGGAGAGAAAATCATCATGCGATGGGAGAGAAAATAATGAAAAACAAGAAATAATGGTAGGAATTATCTTGCTCAATTGGTAAAAGAAGTGAATCAACTTAAGATATGACCTGATAACCATACACGTCTATCCAAAATCATATTGCCAGAATTTATGCCACGCCAGTAAACATAGCTGCAATAAACGATAGAGTCCATAACTAAGGTATACACCCTATAATCATGTCATCTAGATTCCTTACCACGCCATCCGGTATGGCTGCAAGAGAATCTAAATGCCATAACTAGGATAGTATATCCAAAATCAGGCTCCATGTCCTTGTCAGGCTAGCTAATATGACTGCGATAAATTCCAAACTCCATAAGTAAAGTAGACATTTATCGTTCCTATCGTCTCCATCAAATATGTTTATCAGGATATCTTAACTCAATCCTTAAAAACTTATCTCAAACAAAGTCAAAATCGAAGTCAACAACGAACGAACATCAAGAATCAAAATTTTCAACAACGAATCAAGGATAAGTAGATGGAAACTAACGAAAATAGATTCCGAGATAGGGTTCAAAAAAGAAAATTCTCAGGGGATGTCCAAAGGTACTATCTAGGTCAAGATAAAAGGAAATCATTGGAATATAATCTAAAACAATCCCAACCTGATATGAGACTGACAAATCATATTCACGTCTCAACCTAGAAGATATATAAGTCCAACTTATACCTTCCCTCTGGGGTCCACAACTCATTCCAAGAAAGAATAAAGTTGATAACGGACAGATGTTTCAGAAATCAGGACAGACAGAAACAAATGAGAAAAGTTTCAAAAAGTTCGAAATAAGATTCCCAGGGGTCATCCCTGGAATCTACCAAGAGTTTCCTAATATGTGACTGAGTACCAAATTCCTAAAATATTCTATGACTCAACCTTAATCCTAGGGCAGGCTCGTAGTAGTACAGAAAAGCTCAAGTACTACCACGACTTCGCATTAATTGCAAAGACTGACCTGCATGGGCCACCACTAAAAACGTGTCACGACTCGCACCCGAATATACGAATACGAATATGTGGGCCACGCCCAGCCTACGCCGTAGTATCGACGGTAGAGCGCTGTCTAGTATACTATACTAACTACAACATCTAAAGGTCCATAACTAGAAATGTACTCATGTCACATCACAAAAACTAAGGAAAATAAGACAAAAAATAATAACAATATCACTAGAACAACTAGAATCTACAATGATCATAATACAGGAAAATAAAGAAGGAACAACAAAACTAACCAAGGATAACTACCAGGCAACTCACATAGAAGAATAGTGAGATCCACCTGTAACGTCCGTATTTCGGAATACGTATTTTGATTAGGCCTATATGTATTTCAGACCTGTATTTTATTTTCTTGAATTCTGGCCTGTAATTGTATTTTGGCTCGATTTGCGAATTTTGATTTTCTCGTAAATTGGGTTTTGACCTGGCATAGTTTTATTCTTTGTGGAGAAGGTTTGGTTTGGTTTGCATTGGACTACCTTAGTTAACCTCCACCCTCAACACAACACACCATCCCTCATTAAAACCCCACTTAACTTTCTCTCTCCTCATTACTCTTCCGTTAATTTCCTCCATCTTCTTCTTCCTTCCTCCACCCAACACCCAACCTCCATAGGCAAGTGCACCTTGCCACCAAATAAGCACCCTATTTTATTTGTCTATTAGCTAGATTAGGCCATGGTGAACAACATTAGAACTTGGCATTTTGTGATTTGGAGCTTCCATTTTTCTAGATCTAAGTTTTAACTATTTTCGAAATTCCTTGGTTTTGATCTATTAAACTTTAATTTTTGCTTGATTTGAGGCTTCCATGTGGAAGAGAATTCAATTTAACACAAGTTGGAACTTTGAAAATCTAAATTTGGTTTTATTTTGGCTAAGTTATGAAGAATGGATACTTGGAGTTCTTGGGGTTTTCTCTCGGCCTGATGGAGAAGATGACCCTCGGCCAGCGCTCTTTAGCGCAAGGCCGAACTGCGCACCCTTCCTCAGCCAGCGCTCTTTAGCGCTGGGCTGACCCACGCTGGCGCTATTTAGCTCCAGCGCCTTCCTTCCATTGGCACACTTGACCGCTGTGCAGCTCGCTCCCCAGCGCGCTTGACCTCAGCGCAACCCGACTCCCAGCACGGCTTGGCTCCAGCGCAACCCAACCCTCAGCACAACCCGACTCCCAGCGCGGCTTGGCTCCAGCTCAACCTAACCCTAGCGCAGCTCATCCCCTGCGCAGCTTGACCCAGCGCAACCCGCCCTCAGCGCAAGCCGACCCTAGCGCAACCCGACCCCCTGCGCAACCCACTTGCCCATGATGGTTTGGTTTTATTTCCTTGGACTTGGCTTCTCTTTTGTGGATTGGAGTTTTGAGATCTTGTTTAACACAACACGACTGTCTTGACCCAACACGACCTGGCACAGTTTTCGATGTTTTGCTTACGACTAGTACGGTCTTCGTAATTTCTGTGATTTGTGATCCTAATACTTTTTGATCTTCTTAATAGTAATCCGATGGGGTGCACTCTTAACTTGTAACCTGTGACTCATGATTTATCTTTGTATTGGATAACTTGATAGTGGCCCGTGGCGGCGTACTCCTGACTTATAACTTGACTTGACTTGATGCTGTTACGATGGCTAACTTGACTCATATAATCAACTCTGACGCCGTGGGTGTTCATTCTTGCTGCTTTGTGCAATCCACTGGTCTTGTCTCGCATCATGTCTAGGATATGACTCCCTGGTTACCATGGTCAGGGATTCACACTGAATAGGGATTAGGCTAATTACTAGATCAAACTATAGTTCATGGAGAATTTCCAGTCACAGGCGATCTCGTTATTTGGGCGCTTTAAATGGATTTGTAGCCTGCCGACGAGTAGGGCACATTTCCAGCACACTGCCATGTGTTGCACCCTCTAAGTCACCTAAGGGTACATTGTCTCCCGGGCAATGTACCCAACCATACTCTCAACCCGCGAAAGGATAACTGGATAGTCTGCAGGACTTGGGACTGGGAATTTCTTATTTGCATCTTGCTAGTAACTAGGCTTGTGATAACCCTAGTTAGTTAAGTAGTAAGCCGTAGTATTTGTTTGGCCGCTTGTGAATGGATGGTATCCAGCCTTGTCTAAGTCCCGTCTAGTCCCAGTACCTGGTACTCCTGAACACGATTGTTTTACTTATCTTTAACAATAAATGGGTAGAGACAAAGTGCTATTCAGGCGAAGGGTTACAACCCCGGTCCTTGTTTGGTTTAAGGGTGGTAACCTGGCTCCCGAAATGGTTCCACGTCCCTAGTCGTTTGTTGTCCTGTTGTACTCTTTATTACTTGTACTTTTCTTCTATCCCTTATGTTCTGATATGCTGGCTTTTGTTCTTATTTCGTGGCCTCCTTGTGGTACTTGCTCTTTCTGGGGTTTGACCCAGCTGGTTTTGTGTGGCTAAATTTTGGAGCAGCACCCGAGGATCTACCGAACCTCCAGCCCAATGGTGGCAACTAGACGGAACCCGGGCTACGAGTGGATTTTCCATTTTGATTCGCTCACTACATTGTAAAATTATTCTTTTGAGGCGTTTAGCCGACGAGCACATGTTAGTTCGATGCATATTTACTTATTGTCTGCCTACGGGCTGTAACATGATTAACAAATTCTAGGGTTGATCATGTATGACTGAACTCTTGCTAGTCTTGACATTTTGTACGACTAACTTCATGATCATCCAATATGTAATGTATGGGACGCCTTGCTATTATATATTTGGTGCTCTGACATCTTGTAACTATTATTACTTGCTTGAGATTGAGATAATAGGCTTGTTCATGACCATAGAAGACTGTTGGCTTGTAGTTAAACCCTCATATATCTAGACAGCCATGACCGTATAGCGAGGTGGATTCTATTTCAATATACGTAGCTGGCTATGTACGCCCCCGCTCTCCAGTGTTCTGGTTCTGGGGCGTCACATGGTTTAAGTGGTGGCCCATGCAGGTCTTGTAAATCAAGATATGTGAGGGTTTATCGGATAGATGTCTCAATCAGTACTCGTCCTTGATCTCTGTTCATATCCTCCGAATCTCTGGATTCTTGCCCTGATCATGTGCTTGTATCGTTGATCTGTCTTAGTCCTTTCTTATTGTTCCCTATGTCGTCTTCTTCAGCGGCACTGTACCTGACCCCGCCGATCAGCGAGGTGGAGCACTTTTCGTAGACCAGCAGCAACCCGGAGATCAAGCCCAGCATTCCGGAGTAGCCTCCAGAGTTGTACCTACTGGAGGAGAGTCCCCAGTTCAGCCCGTTCGACCTGCCGAGCCTGATGATGGTACCTTGGTAGGTCTCATCAGGACCTTGATAGCTTCCCAGAATCGTAGAGGAGACGCCTTGCACCAGGCAGTGGCAGATGCTTTGACCAGAGGCGGTCATCCAGGGAACAGCGCGGCCAACAGCTTCAAGCGCTTGAACCCTCCATTCTTCGACGGCAGCGAAGATGCGATTGCCGCGGACGCTTGGCTTTAGGATACCGAGGTGGTTCTGGAAGCAGCTAGGACACCTGAGAATGAGAAGGTGGCGGTGGTATGCCTACAGTTGCTAGACTTAGCTTGCAGTTGGTGGACGGCACAGGCCGTGGGATTAGCGGCGGCGGTTACTTGGGCGGTGTTTAGAGAAAGAATCCAGACGAAGTATTTTGATGCTGTAGCTCGGTACGACCTGCAGACGAGGTTTACCAACTTAAAGCAAGGAGGCAGAACGGTCGACGTTTATGCATCTGAGTTTTCTAGACTCAGTAAGTTTGCCTCCACCTTGGTGGCAACCGAGTTTGATAGGGCCCAGCGGTTCCAGCACGGGCTGCATTTGGAGATCTTGTTGGCAGTTGAGCAGTTCGAGCACCAGACGTTCGATGCAGTATTGAGGGCAGTTAGGAGGCACGAGTATACCTCCCAAAGGATCGTGGATAGGACCGGAGGTAGGAAGCGGTCCCACATTCAGATGCACCAATCATCAGCTCCAGCCCCGGCAGCAAGGGGTTTGACCATTGGAACTCCGAGGCAGGCAACCTCAGTAACGTCGGTTCAGCATTCAACCCCGACGTACCCGCAGTAGCAGAAGCAGAAGCAGACTTCCGTGATGGGATGTTCTCATTACGGGAAGCCAGGGCACGTGGTGGCAGATTGTCGCAGGGCGCAGGGATTGTGCCTGGCTTGTGGAGCGGCAGATCACAAGATAGGAGCCTGCCCGAATAGGGGTAGTTTGTCCTCTTCCAACCTAACCAGTCCATAGGTTAGGGGACCAGCACCTATGCAGCAGCAGCAGTACCCGAGGCCATTGTTGCCTCAGGCCCAGGCGTTTCAGCAGCAGAACCAGCAACAGTACACCCAAGCCCAAGTGCATAGCAGGCAAAGAGGTTTCCAGCAGAGGGGACCCGCAGCCAGAGGACAAGGTCAGGCAATGATGATGGCTATGGAAGAAGAGGTTACACCAGGTGAGGTAGTGGCAGGTACTATTCTCATCAACTCCTCCCCAGCATCGGTATTATTTGATTCTGGTGCATCGCATTTATTTATGTCTGCACGATTCGCGACACGGATAGGATTGGAGCCAGAGTCATTATCAGTAAGGCTCAAATATACTTACTGGTAATGGTCTTGTGGGAGTTGATCGAGTGTTTTCCTCGTGTCAGATCGTAGTTAGCGGTAGAGAATTCCCCGCTATATTTATAGAGTTTCCTATGGCAGACTATGATGTAGTCTTAGGCATGGATTGGTTGAGGAACCAGTATGCTAGGATAGACTACCGTGTTGGCAGGGTTGTCTTTAGTATTCCAGGCGAGCCAGAGTTTTCATTTTCCAGAGGCACAGTGGAGCCATCTCCTCCAGTATTGCGGATGGCAGTAGCAGCGGTACAGTTACCCCGGATAGTTGAAGAGTTTCCAGATGTCTTCCCAGAGGAACTTCCAGGAATGCCGCCAGAGAGAGATTGAGTTCACTATAGACTTGATCCCCGGGACAGCACTAGTATCAGAGCGAGTCTACAGGATGGCGCCTTCAGAGTTGGAGATTTTGTATAAGATGATTGAAGAACTGAGGACCAAGGGATTCATTCGTGCAAGTGGATCGCCTTGGGGAGCCCCGATGCTTCTTGTGAAGAAGAAGGATGGTACGTCCAGATTATGTGTAGATTATCGTGCCTTGAACTCAGTGATAATCAAGAACAGATACCCTCTCCCGAGGATAGATGACTTGTTTGATCAACTCAAAGGGGCTTCAGTGTTCTCGCAGATTGACTTGCGGTCAGGATACCACCAGATCAGAGTCAGAGAGCAGGACATCCCGAAGACAGCTTTCCGATCTAGATATGGGCATTGGGAGTTTCTTGTTATGCCCTTTGGAGCGACCAATGCGCCAGCCGTATTCATGGACCTCATGAATCGTATTTTTATGCCTTACTTGGATCAGTTCGTGATCGTGTTCCTAGATGACATCCTGGTCTACATCAAGAGCGAGGCAGAGCACGAGCAGCATCTCAGAATCGTCCTTCAGACGCTTAGAGAGCATCAGTTGTACGCCAAGTTCAGTAAATACGAGTTATGGCTCGATCACATTTCGTACTTGGGTCACATCATTACCCGAGGAGGAGTGGAAGTGGATCCCCAGAAGATTGTGGCTATCGAGACGTGGCTAGTACCTAACTCAGTGGCAGAGGTTCGCAGCTTCCTTGGATTAGCCGGCTACTACCGGCGATTCGTTTCAGATTTTGCAAGGATTTCGGCGCCGATGACCCAGTTGACCCGCAAGGATGTGCAGTTTGCTTGGACAGCAGAGTGTCAGGAATCATTTGAGAAGTTGAAGCGAGATTTGATAACGGCTCCTATTCTCACACTTTCAGATGGGACCGGAGGATTTTCAGTATATTGTGATGCTTCGGGTAGAGGTTTAGGATGTGTTCTAATGCAGCATGGGAAGGTAATAGCTTATGCGTCACGACAACTTCGTGATCATGAGAGAAATTACCCGACCCACGACTTGGAACTGGCCGCAGTAGTGTTTGCACTCAAGTTGTGGAGGCACTACTTGTACGGGGACAGAGTGGAGATATTTACTGATCACAAGAGCCTGAAGTATGTTTTCACCCAGAAGGACCTTAACATGCGGCAGAGAAGATGGCTCGAGCTACTGGTGGACTATAATGTGGATTTGCAGTATCACCCAGGGAAGGCCAACGTTGTAGCAGATGCGTTGAGCAGGAGAGTCGGAGTTTACTTCCTAATATCGCAACCAGAGTTATTGGCAGATCTTCAGAATATGGGGATTGAAGTGGTTCTTCCTACCAACGTGGCGTTGATGGCCAGTCTACAGGTTCAGTCCAGCATAGTTGAGAGGATCCGGAGAGCGCAGTCAGCAGATTCCAAGCTTCAGCGACTCAGAGCCGAGTGTGAGGCAGGAAGAAGGCCAGAGTTGTGCATTCATGAAGATGGTACACTTCGACACGGCACTCGTCTTTGTGTACCCAATAGAGATATCAGACAGGAGGTCATGGCAGAAACACATAGTTCACAGTATTCTATTCATCCCGGTGGCACGAAGATGTATCGTGACATTCGTCAGCATTTTTGGTGGAATGGCATGAAGAGGGAGATAGCCCGGTTTGTCTCTCGGTGTTTGGTTTGCCAGCAGGTTAAGGCTGAACATCAGAGGCCCGCTGGACTTCTTCAGCCCTTGCCGAATCTAGAATAGAAGTAGGAGCATGTGACCATAGATTTTGTGACTGGATTGCCTAGATCCCCAGCTGGTCGAGATGCCATTTGGGTTATAGTTGACAGGCTCACAAAGGTAGCTCACTTTTTCCCATTCAGAGTTGGGCAATCGACGGCTTAGTTGGCAGAGATGTACCTCAGGCAGATTGTCAGACTTCATGGGGTGCTCGTCAGTATCACCTCGGACAGGGATTCAAGATTCACGTCACACTTTTGGCACAGCTTGCAAGAGAGTTTGGGGACTCACCTTCAGTTTAGCTCAGCTTATCACCCGTAGACAGATGGCCAGTTGGAACGCACAATCCAGACTCTTGAAGATATGTTGAGATCTTGTACCCTTGACTTCGGTGGTTCATGGGAGGATCACCTGCACCTGGTAGAATTCTCGTACAACAATAGTTTCCAGGCCAGTATTTAGATGGCCCCGTTCGAGGTACTGTATGGTAGGAAGTGCAGATCCCCATTAGCCTGGGATGATGTTGGAGAGGGACAGATGCTCGGTCCAGAAATGATTGCCCACAGTTGAGGTGGTCAGAAGAGTCAGAGATCGCCTTCGAGTGGCCCAAGATCGCCAGCGGCATTGGGCCGATGCTCATCGACGTCCCTTAGAGTTTGCTATCGACGACCATGTATTCCTTAGGATCTTGCCTAACCGTGGCGTCATTCGCTTTGGCGTACGAAGAAAGCTTAGTCCTAGGTATATAGGGCCGTTCGATATCCTGGAGCGAGTAGGAGATGTATCCTATCGTCTCGCTCTTCCGCCGTCGCTAAGTGAGGTACATGATGTATTTTATGTGTCCCAATTACAAAGGTACATCCCGGACTCGAGCCATATCCTGGACCATTCGGAACTGGTTGTTGGTACCCACCTTTCGTATGAGGAGAGGCCCGTGTCTATATTGGACCGGAGAGAAAAGATACTCAAGAACAAGATTATTAGCTTAGTCCGTGTTGCTTGGGGTCATCACTCTCTAGGTGAGTCAACGTGGGAGCGTGAGGACGACATCCGATCGCGATATCCTGACTTGTTTGACTCGTAAGGTATAATTTCTTCCTTATGCCTTATGCTTTCCATCCCTTGCTTGCATGTATGATTGTTTGATTGTTTGCTTAGTGTAGCTTATTTGTGGATAGTATAGCTGGCTCTTACATCTCTAAGCATCTTGATTTAAATTCTGAGGACGGAATTCTTTTAAGGTGGGTAGAGTTGTAACGTCTGTATTTCGGAATACGTATTTTGATTAGGCCTATATGTATTTCAGACCTGTATTTTATTTTTTCGGATTCTGGCCTGTAATTGTATTTTGGCTCGATTTGTGGATTTTGGTTTTCTCGTAAATTGGGTTTTGACCTGGAATGGTTTTATTCTTTGTGGAGAAGGTTTGGTTTGGTTTGCATTGGACTACCTTAGTTAACCTCCACCCTCAACACAACATCCCATCCCTCATTAAAACCCCACCTAACTTCTCTCTCCTCATTACTCTTCCATTAATTTCCTCCATCTTCTTCTTCCTTCCTCCATACAACACCCAACCTCCATAGGCAAGTGTACCTTGCCACCAAATAAGCAACCTATTTTATTTGTCCATTAGCTAGATTAGGCCATGGTGAACAATATTAGAATTTGGCATTTTGTGATTTGGAGCTTCCATTTTTCTAGATCTAAGTTTTAACCATTTTCGGAATTCTTTGGTTTTGATCTATTAAACTTTGATTTTTGCTTGATTTGAGGCTTCCATGTGGAAGAGAATTCAATTTAACACAAGTTGGAACTTTGAAAATCTAAATTTGGTTTTGTTTTGGCTAAGTTATGAAGAATGGAAACTTGGAGTTCTTGGGATTTTTTCTCGGCCTGATGGAGAAGATGACCCTCGGCCAGCGCTCTTTAGCACAAGGCCGAACTGCGCACCCTTCCTCGGCCAGCGCTCTTTAGCGCTGGGCTGACCCGCGCTGGCGCTATTTAGCTCCAGCGCCTTCCTTCCATTGGCGCACTTGACCGCTGCGCAGCTCGCTCCCCAGCGCGCTTGACCTCAGCGCAACCCGACTCCCAGCGCGGCTTGGCTCCAGCGCAACCCAACCCTCAGCGCAACCCGACTCCCAGCGCGGCTTGGCTCCAGCGCAACCCAACCCTAGCGCAGCTCACCTCCTGCGCAGCTTGACCCAGCGCAACCCGCCCTCAGCGCAAGCCGACCCTAGCGCAACCCGACCCCCTGCGCAACCCACTTGCCCATGATGGTTTGGTTTTATTTCCTTGGACTTGGCTTCTCTTTTGTGGATTAGAGTTTTGAGATCTTGTTTCACACAACACGACTGTCTTGACCCAACACGACCTGGCACGGTTTTCGGTGTTTTGCTTACGACTAGTACGGTCTTCGTGATTTCTGTGATTTATGATCCTAATACTTTTTGATCTTCTTAATAGTAACCCGATGGGGTGCGCTCTTAACTTGTAACCTGTGATTCATGATTTATCTTTGTATTGGATAACTTGATAGTGGCCCGTGGCGGCGCACTCCTGACTTGTAACTTGACTTGACTTGATGTTGTTGCGATGGCTAACTTGACTCATATAATCAACTCTGACGCCATGGGTGTTCATTCTTGCTGCTTTGTGCAATCCACTGGTCTTGTCTCGCATCATGTGTAGGACATGACTCCCTGGTTTCCACGGTCAGGGATTCACACTGAATAGGGATTAGGCTAATTACTAGATCAAACTATAGTTCATAGAGAATTTCCAGTCACAGGCGATGTCACGCCCCAGAACCAGAATACTGGAGAGCGGGGGCAGACATAGCCAGCTACGTATATTGAAATGGAAACCACCTCGATATACGGTCACGGCTGTCTAGATATATGAGGGTTTACAACAAGCCAACAGTCTCTTATGGTCATGAACAAGCCTAATGTCTCAATCACAAGCAAGTAAGTAAGGTCGCAAGATGTATGATCATTAAATATACAATAATAAGGCGTCCCAAATATTACATATTCAGCTGATCATGAAGCTAGTCGTTATAAAATGTTAGGACTAGCAAGAGTTTAGTCGTATATGATCAACCCTAGGATTTGTTAATCATGTTTACAGCCCATAGGCAGACAGTAAGTAAAAGTGCATCGAGCTAACAGGTGCTCGTCGGCTAAACGTCTCAAAAGAATAGTTTTACAATAAAGTGGGCAAGACAAAAGGAAAACCCACTCTTGGCCCGGGTTCCGTCTAGTTGTCACCATTGGGCTGGAAGCTTGGTAGATCCTCGGGAGCTGCTCCGAAATCTGGCCACACAAAACCAGCTGGGTCAACCCCAGAAAGAGCAAGTGCCACAAGGGGGCCACGAAATAAGAACAAAAGCCAGCAAATAGCACAAGAAAATCTAATATTAACACTAGAATTTATAAAAACATGCCAGGATGATATACGACGAGATAACCATGAAACTATTCTGATAGCCAGGTTACAACCCGTAAACCTAACAAGGACCGGGATTGTAACCCTTCATCTGAACAGAACTTGGTTTTCCACCATTTATCGGCAAGATAATAATGTGAGAAATCAAGACAGGAAGCAATCTTGTACTGGATCAAGACATGACTAGACTGGTTATACCTCATTCAATCAATCACGGCCAAGCAGATACTACGGCTTACTACTTTAACTAACTAGGGTTATCACAGACCTAATTACTAACAAGATGCAGTGAGATTATTCCACAGCCACAAGCCCTGTAGACCATCCAGGTTACCCAGGTCGAAAGTTAGGGGTTGAATTCTGGTGGGTACATCGTCGAGGAAACGCATATACCCTTAAGTGACTTAGAAGGTGCAACACATGACAGTGTGCTGGAAATGTGCCCTACTCGACGGCAGGCTACAGATCCCAAGAGCGCCCAGGTAATGGGATTGCCTGTAGCTGTGTCATCTCTTCATGACTACTGTGTTATTCTAGTTATTAACCTTAACCCATTTCGGTAGGTACCCCTGACCGTGGTACTCAGGAGTCCCATCCTAGACATGATGCAAGACAGGACAAGTGGATTTTAACAAGCAAGAAGGAAGAACCACCCACGGTGTCAAGGCAGGTCAAGCTAAGTTAGCCATCGCAACAGCATTAAGTTATCAAGTCATGCTACAAGTCAGGAGTGCGCCTCCACGGGCCACTATCAAGTTATCAAGTCACAAGGATTAATTACATGGTACAAGTTAGGTGTGCACCCCACTGGGTCACTAGCAAGGAGATCAGAGAATACCAGGATCATAATTCACAGAAAATCTCGAAAAAACCGTACTAGTCATAAACAATTACTTGCAAATCGTATTAGGTCGTGTCGGGTCGAGATAGTCGTGCTGTGTTGAACAAGATCTCAGGAAACCCAATCCACAAAAGAGAAACCAAGTCGAGAAATAAAACCAATACTCCAAGAGCCAATGGGTTTAAGCAAGGGGACAGGGGGTTGGGCGTACGCGCAAGAGCACGCACGCAGGGGTAGCATACACGCAAAAGCACGCACGCAGGGGAGCAGCGTACGCACAAAAGCACGCACGCAGGGAGCAGCGTACGCACAAAAGCACGCACGCAGGGAGCAGCGTACGCACAAAAGCACGCACACATGAGAGCTGCGTACGTACAAAAGCACGCACACAGGAGAGCTGCGTACGCACAAAAACACGCACGCAGGGAGCAGCGTACGTACAAAAGCACGCACGCAGGGGAGCAGCGTACGCTCAGGAAATACGTACGCTCAAGTCAGGGCACGCTCAAGTCTGCGTACCAGGGCACGCTCAAGTCTGCGTACGCAAGAGACACGCTTCCAACAGGAAGCGTACCCAAGTCTGCGTACGCAAGAGACACGCTTCCAACAGGAAGCGTACCCAAGTCTGCGTACGCGGCGCTAAAGAGCACACGCAGCTCAGTGGCGTAAGCTAAAAAGCTCTGCACACTGCTCACTATCTTCTCCAAACCAGCAAGAACTCCATGGTTGAACCCAAAGCTTCAAAAGTTTATAACTTGGCCATCCGGACTCCAAATCCGGATTTCCAAGGTTCCAACTTGGGTAAAATTGAATTCTCTTCCACATGGAAACATCCAAAACCCATAAAAATCCAACTTAAATGGATCAAAACCATGTAAATCCGAAAATAAAGAAAACTTAGATCTAGAACAATGGAGACTCCAAATCACAAAATGCCAAGTTCTAATATTGATCACCATGTCCTAATCTAGCAAATGGACAAATAAAATAGGGTTCTCATGTGGTGGCAAGGTGCACTTGCCTATGGGTTGGTGTAGTGTAGAGGAAGGAGAAGAGAAGAAAATTAATGGAGGTTTATGAGGAGAGAGAAAAAGTTGGTGGAGTTTTAATGAGGGTGGGATGTGGTGAGTTGAGGGTGGAGCATAGGCTAAGGTGTTCCAATACACATTAAACCAAACCAAACCAACCCAAACCAATTAAAACCGGGCCATGTCAAAACCCAAAATACGAGAAATACCAAAATTCCACAAGTTAAGAAAAATAAAAATACATGCCAAAATCCAGATACGAGTATAAATACGAAATATGGGAAATACGGGAAATGAGGGTGACAGGCGATCTCGTTATCTGGGCGATTTAAATGGACTTACAGCCTGCCGACGAGTATCGCACATTTCCAGCACACTGTCATGTGTTGCACCCTCTAAGTCACCTAAGGGTATATTGTCTCCCGGGCAATGTACCCAACCATACTCTCAACCCGCAAAAGGATAACTGGATAGTCTGCAGGGCTTGGGACTGGAAATTTCTCATTTACATCTTGCTAGTAACTAGGCTTGTGATAACCCTAGTTAGTTAAGCAGTAAGACGTAGTATTTGTTTGGCCGCTTGTGAATGGATGGTGTCCAGCCTTGTCTAAGTCTCGTCTAGTCCCAGTACTTGGTACTCCTGAACATTTTTTTTTACTTATCTTTAACAATAAATGGGTAGAGACAAAGTGCTATTCAGGCGAAGGGTTACAACTCCGGTCCTTATTTGGTTTAAGGGTGGTAACCTGGCTCCCGGAATGGTTCTACGTCCCTAGTCGTTTATTGTCCTGTTGTACTCTTTATTACTTGCACTTTTTTTTCTATTCCTTATGTTTTGATATGCTGGCTTTTGTTCTTATTTCGTGACCTCCTTGTGGCACTTGCTCTTTCTGGGGTTTGACCCAGCTGGTTTTGTATAGCCAGATTTTGGAGCAGCACCCGAGGATCTACCAAACGTCCAGCCCAATGGTGGCAACTAGATGGAACCCGGGCTACGAGTGGGTTTTCCATTTTGATTCGCTCACTGCATTGTAAAATTATTCTTTTGAGGCGTTTAGCCGACGAGCACCTGTTAGCTCGATGCATATTTACTTACTGTCTGCCTACGGACTGTAACATGATTAACAAATCCTAGGGTTGATCATGTATGACTGAACTCTTGCTAGTCTTAACATTTTGTACGACTAGCTTCATGATCATCCAATATGTAATGTATGGGACGCCTTGCTATTATATATTTGGTGCTCTGACATCTTGTAACTATTATTGCTTGCTTGAGATTGAGATAATAGGCTTGTTTATGACCATAGGAGACTGTTGGCTTGTAGTTAAACCCTCATATATCTAGACAGCCGTGACCGTATAGCGAGGTGGATTCCATTTCAATATACGTAGCTGGCTATGTACGCCCCCGCTCTCCAGTATTCTGGTTCTGGGGCGTCACACCACCTCAGCTAGCAACATAATGAGGTCCAATACTGAGGGCACAACTAATCCTAAAATTTTGTCAACATATCCGGTCAGGATGGAACGAGTACATATATCTCATAACAGATCTCAAGATAGAATAAAAGCTATAAGACTGTAAATAGAGCATATACAATGAAATTATGGAGTGTACATATATGTATCATGGTATGGAAAGCTGTAGAGCTAGAGCTAGAACAGGAAAGTAGAACTGAATCATGGTATGTACACAAATCAAGGTAAGCCATATATCCAATGTGTGTGAGTAGTAGTTTTAACTTGTGATCGGCTTGGGTACCTGTAAGAACTAGCCTGGCTAGTCATAAGTGCGGTATATGACTAACACTATTTAAGAATGCAAGATGGATCTGATCACAGGCATACGCTACTACCCCCTACCCCCAACTGGTAGAATGGATCCAAACAGGATACGTCACTGCACGGGATTCTAATGAGAAGGGAGCAAGTCTTCTCTAGAATCAGTGACCACATATTGTGCAAGAGCTACAAGGGAGCTTGCACAATACATCCCAACCTAAGAAGGAGAAACATCTCTCATCGAGATCCAGGAATACCAATCCGTGAGAACCATGTGTCAGGAATAAGCATATCTACACTAAGTACATGAATCATAACAGTTATCATAAATTGGAAAAAAGTTATCAGAGAATGTACTCGCCTGCGATCTGGTGGAATATGTCAACTGAGTCCTAAAACAGTGCCTCGAGGACCTATAGGTGGAATACTGTATTAATATAAGGGTTTGAAAGTAAATCAAGTCATACTAAGTCAAACTAGGTCAAGACAAGTCAAGGGTTGACTTACAGTTGACTTTTGGTCAACTGGTCAACTCTGGTCAATTTTAGGTCAAACTTGACTAATGTTGACTAACAGTTAACTTTGGGTCAACTGGTCAACTTCGGTCCAGTTCTAATCAATTTTTTCTACGGTTGACTTCCGGTTGACTTTTGGTCAAAATAGTCAACTGTGGTCAACCAAGGTCAAAACTAGTCTAACCTAGGTCAAATGTTGACTCTACTTCGATGTTCAGTCAAAGTAGTCAACCATGGTCAAACTGGGTCAAAGCTAGTCTCTACAAACATCTACAGGGTCAATACATTCAATTTCAGTGGTTGTGAAATCACTGGAATCGATGGATCTCAAAATACCACAAAAAAGAAAGATTATAATAATATGGTAAAAACCTACAGATGTTGTCGGATGGTGAAACAACCATTATCAACGTGTCCAGAATGGTCAAATCAGCTAGGATACCTATCCATAAGTCCAATTTGGACACAGGGGCAAAAAGGTAATTTCGGATCAAAACGGTGTCCGTGTCGGACCAACTTTGCACCGAAAAACGTGCAAGAATACTAGTCTACCAAACCTAACAAATTATATATCCACGAATCCAGAATGACGATACGAACCCAACGGTATATCCAGAATTGGATTCCGTTGACCCGATCTCAGATTGGTCCGTTGACCCGGATATTAGAAACCGATTTGCACGGAAAAGTGTGTCGGGACCAATGTCCTCAAAACTAAGCAAATTATATGTCAACGAGTCCAGAATGATGATACGAACTCAATGGTATATCCGAAATTGGATTCCGATGAGTCGGCGTCAAAAAGTCCCGTTGACCCGGACTATGGGGCCCACTTTGTACCGAAATACGTGTCAGGGCCCACGTCCTCCAAATCTAACAAACTTTATATGAAAACGTGCCAGAACGACGCCACGAGTCTACTGGTGGTGTCAAAAATTGAATCCGGAGTCCCGGGTTCAAAAATGGAATTTTACAACTTGAAAATTACGAATTCGGACGGCCAACTTTGGCGTCGAATTCAACCAATCAAACATGCTCACAATGAAACAAAACTGGAGGGGTAGGAAGAGGGTTATCCCAGCTTTGCATAGGAACTGGTAGCACACCAAACGGAGCTACGATGGAGGAGATACGAACCGACGAAGTTAGCTCCGCAAAACTGCCCAAAAATAACACAATTTAAACGGTCAACTTGGTGGCCGGTTTTGATGTATCAAACGATAAAATTAACGGATGAAATTTGACAGGAATGAAGGGGTATATATCGAGATTGTGACGGAGCAAAGAAATCGCCGATCCAACGGTCGGATTTCTCGAAAAACGTGTACTAAGTCACTGCAACGGAATGCTATTTCTGGACCCATTCCGAGCTCGCGCCGACGGAAACCCGTGCCAAACGCACGAATCGACTATTTAACGCGTCGGGGAGGACGACGGCGCACCCAGGGGGGTCGTCGAAGCTCGCCTGGGAATGGGGTGGCCGACGGCGGCGGTGGTTGGTCGCGGCGGTGCGCCAACCCACGATGGCTCGCGCGCTTCTGTTGCGCGCGCTGTGGTGGCACGCTGCTGCCGCTATTGTGGGTAGCTGCTGCCGCTGCGTGGCTCGGCCAGGGGCGGTCGGCCATGGTGGCGCACGGCCACCGCTGCTGCGGCGCGCGCTGCTCAGCCGGGAGGGTGGTGTTGGTTGTTGATGGTGATGGTGGTGGTGAAGGGAAGGTGATGGTGTTGGTTGTTGAAGAAGAAGAAGAAGTGAAGAAGAAGGAATGATGATGATGAAGAGGAGAAAGGGGGCTCGGCCATGGAGGCTGGAGAGCTTCCGGCCATGGGGGGTGGGTCGGCCATGGGGGAGTTGCTGCCATTGTGGGTGTTTGTGAGAACAAAAAATAAAGAGAGAGAATGAGTTTGTTGTGTGTGTGATTTAAAAGGGAGGAGAGGGAAAGAATTAGAATAGAGAGATGGGGAGGGTGTTCGGCCACATGGGGGATGAGCTGTGATGATAGGGGTGAGGTGTATGTGTGTAGGAGAGAAGAGAAAGAAAGAGAGATATTTACATGTATATATATACACACACATATATATATATATATATATATATATATATATATATATATATATATATATATATATATATATATATATATATATATATATTAGAATGAGAGAGAAAGAGTTATTTATTAAATAAAAGAGAAGGATATTTTAAAATAGGAAAAAGAGAGAAATTATGTAGGGGTGTATGGATAGTCAGGATAGGGATCACATAAAATCTGGTTGGGTGTTGGGTCAGGTTCGATCAAGTTTAGACAAGCTTGGGGCCAAGATTTTATTAAAATAATAATTTTAAACTATTAAAAATCATGGACGAAATGGGAGCACAAGGGAAATCAATTCGATGGCACGCAAGTGGCACGTGAACAGTAGACTCAAAATAGGCCAGGGCCATATATTGGGTCGACTGGATTTGACCGATGTCGGGCCCGGAAATTAAGTTGGAAATTAAATCAGGTTTTACGGTAGATAATTAATTGTCCTAAATTGAACCGAAAGTTGTGCGAAGGAAATGGAGCACAAAATGGAGTGTCTGAGTGGGACACGAAAGTCATGGGTGAAGAGCGTCTCGAGTAGATCATTCATGAGAAGTTGGTTTCAAAGAAAAGACTAGTCTGGTGCTCCTAAATTAAAAGTCACGGTAACGTGCATATGATGATAAAAGAAAAGAGTAGGAATTCAATTAATAATTAAATGGTCTAAATTGACCCGAACTTGCGCGAAGCAAAAAGAGTACAAGGGAACAAGTTCGAGTGGGACACGAAATATCAATGTGAAGATAATCTCGTCTACTACAAACTCCAAGAAGGAAGTTTCCAGAGACTGACATCCCTGATGCTCTAGAATTCTAAATCACGGTAAAGTGTATT
Organism: Iris pallida; assembly: GCA_029216955.1. NCBI lineage: Eukaryota > Viridiplantae > Streptophyta > Magnoliopsida > Asparagales > Iridaceae > Iris > Iris pallida. The sequence goes on from JANAVB010037420.1 coordinate 4,512,394, forward strand.
TAATGATCAAAATTAATTAAATCAAAATTAATTAAATCAAAATTAATTTTCGAGAATAAATTATTTGGAAAATTCCAAAATAAATCTCGAAAATTCAGGGGGCTTACAAGCATCCTACCTTGTGCCGTAACGCGCTTCCCCCGGGACGACATGATCCCGGTGCCCCGGTGATCATTCGAGAAGACTACACCTTGTCGACAAGTTGTCCAAAGACCATGCAAGTCTCGACTCGATCTATCCAGTCCTTCCTTAACATGACCATATTTTCCCTCTTTCTATTGAGCTCCCAAGCCGCGGGACCGATCTCGTGTGTTTTCTTTCAAGACATAGCGAGACTCCCAAGCCGCGGGACCGATCTCGTGTGCGGGACTTATCAAGACTTAGCGAGACTCCCAAGCCGCGGGACCGATCTCGTGTGCGGGACTTATCAAGACTTAGCGAGACTCCCAAGTAGCGGGACCGATCTCGGCGACAACCAGCCGCGGGGACTTTCTTTGTCCGTGGCATGCTTTTCAGTAAATCCACTGTAGCTCGTACCTTAGACAGACCTGGTCCTATAGGCGACGCTATCGCTCAAGTCATATAGTTTATACGACGAGCGTTGTTCTCGAGGGACTACGCGACTTGACAACCGCAGATAGAATGGAACGGTGCTAGAAATAACTTAGGTCGACCGGCATAGCTTTGCCAACTTATTCGTGCAACGACTTGACGAGCAAAGGCTACTCCAAGCTTCGCATCGAGAGAACGTGCCGTGCACGCGTTCGACTTGAACAACCAAGTTCTCGGGTGCCTAGACTTAAGCCAACGAGCCGTGCAAGACGACTTAACTCACGGAACGTACGAAGGCTATGCCAAGCCTTGGACGACGGGACCGTGCATGCATTTTCAAGCATTCACGCGGACGACGCCTATGACTTAGGCTGATTCGAGTGTTGGGGCAAAACGACAGGACAGTGCATGCTTTATCAAGCATTCAAGCGGGCGATGCCTATGACTTAGGCTTATTCGAGTGTTGGGGCAAAATGACAGGATCGTACATGCTTTATCAAGCATTCATGCAGGCGACGCCTATGACTTAGGCTATTTCAAGTGTCGGGACAACTTAGCAACTTAAGCCAACTTCCTTCTCCCAAGCCACGGGATCGAAGGATCGAGTGTCATTTGAAAGCACGCTGAGCCGACTTCTATGAAGACCGTGGGACCATTTTCCATATTCTAAGACATTCAGACGGATCGGGATTATTCCCTTAGCTATGTAGATGCGTCTCTTTTATTAACAATACTAACTTGTGCAAGTTAAAAACATGCGAGTTATTAAGTGAAGGCTAAGATGAGGCGAGTTCACCGAAACTACCCCACCTGAGCGAGCGGTCGCCTTGACCGAGCGAGCCTTCTAGCAGCCGTTGTAAGGCTAAGTCCGAAAGTCGTCGGCATTTCAATTCCTCCGATTGACTTTGCGGGTCGGGGCACTACAAGAATGGCCATTCTCCGTATTAGAAACACGGAGAATGCCATTCTTCGTGTTAATTTACACGAAGAATGGCATTCTCCTTGTTAAAATACATGAGAATTACTATTCTTCGTGTTATATCGACGGAGAATAGTTGTCAGAAACCTAATTTTTTTATTTTTTTGTTTTGTGGAAAGAAATTTGACATGAATAAAGATTCAAGAGTTTTCGTTCTTCTTTCAAAACGATGCTAACTCTTATGGAAAAGAAGAAGAAGATCTTATCTCCATAATTGACCTAATTGTCGAAGAAGAAGAAGAAGAAGAAGAAGAAGAAGAAGAAGAAGAAGAAGATGAGCGATAATCGGAGTTCGACTGAAAAAAAAAGCACGGTGAACTACGAACGATCTTTGCGATCTCTGCTGAAGATGAGAGCAATGGAATTCAGATATCTCGTGAAGAAGAAGAAGAAGAAGAAGAAGAAGAAGAAGAAGACGAGAATCGCAATCCAAATCTGAGTTTGTGCGGAGGGGTAGTTATGGTATTAATTTTGTAAATACAGAGCATCTAAAGGAAATCTTGGAATACTTAATGTGGAAATATATAATTCTGGACATTTCATAAAACCCATCATGCGGGTGGATTTTTCATAAAAACCAATCCCGAAATTGGATTTCTCATCAATTTCCAGATTCGATAATTAGCATTTATGCCCCTACGAGAAGATAAAGTCGGAAGCAGGTCCTTGTCCTCGCTTTCTCTCCTTATATCTTGCTTTTGTGTTTATTTTTTGTTGGTAAAGAGCAGCATATTATTGTGTTTTTTAAATTGTCCTTTTCTCCAGCTGGACAAATATCAAGAGGAAATTCGAATCGGCACCTTCCGCACATGACCCCCATTATCAAATAAACCTCAAGCTGTGGGGCTGTGGTAGGTCCGGCCTAGGCCGACCGACTGGTTTTGGGCCGGGGTTGAGCTTTGACAAAATAGTCAAGCTTGATCTTGACATACGAACGTGTAAGGGCTAGTCTAGCCCAAGTTCGACCCTGACCCACGATACTGGTAGAACCAGGTCGAGCTAGCTCGGCCTGGAACATGACCTGCAGATTTGTCAGGGTTGCATTTTTAGCATGTCAAAATTTGGAAAAATCTTAGTGTTCCGTTAGGTTCAAATGTATCTTGCATACAGAAAAAGTGAAGGTGTATTAGTATTTAGAAATCCGAAAGAAAGAAATTTTTATAAAATTTGTCAAGTCATTTGACATGTATATATAATATTATTTAACGTATCATGTTAGTTATCACATAAGAAGAAATAATTTGGAGAGACAATTTGGAGGTACATTATTTTTTTAAAAATTACTTGATATTGCCAGAAAACTTGAAGGATCCGTACCAAAATTTCCTATTGATTTGTCATGTTGGGTAGAATTTGAAGATTTCAAGGTTACCCCTTGCCAATTTAGTGACGATAAATTTTTCATATTTACATGAATAAATCGTTGGTAGATACAAAAATTGTACAAGAGTGCGAATAAATATGAGACACTTTTTTTTCCAGCTACAGCCATGGCATTGAAACGAACCAAAGGAAGGAGGACTGGACCGCAGGACCGTCGTTGTCGTCAAGTTATGTAGCCGGGGCCACATGATAGATGAGGAAGAGAAGGAGACGGCGTCTGTCTAAACATCACGTGATCATCACGCGACATTTTTTTCCTTGCGTCCGTTGCTTGCAAGAGAGGAAGATTGGGGTTGGAAACAAAAAGTCAACGATTGCGGCGAGGTGGAGGCTTGTTGTCACGCACCCTGCCCCCTCTGACGGCCCCACTCTCCTCTGGCACGACCACCTAGGCTTTTGTGGGTCCCACCATCTGCTCACATTGGGTGAACGCTGGGGTGCTCGGTGGGCGGTGGGTTTAAGATCATGCCAAGTGTTCGGGAGATGTCGACCATGGCCGACACGTGTGACGGCCCAATCAGCGTGAGTTGTTTAGCCTTGCTATTTATTCTTATTTCCAACATTTCCATTCTACTGCCATTTGCAATAGTCTAACCAAAATCCTTTTTTCTTTGAATAAATGGAGAGAAGTTAAGTGGAATGTTTTTTTTTTCTTTGATTGAAAATTTTGTATGGGAAGAAGATTAATAAAAATATATAATAATTATTAAAATATTTTTATTACATGTGTCATAAAATTATATTTGATTGAGTTAGATATTAAAACTTATCAAAAAAAAAAAATCCTTATAAATATGACATTTTAAAAAAAAATTAATTAGAATTCAAGCACAATTAAATTAAGTAACATGAGTATTATAGTTCTACTGTTTAGAAGTAATTCAAGTTATATCATCACAACCATACAAAATAACTCTTTGGTGGTGTATATTTATAATTTATCAGATATTATTTTGTATATAAAATGACCTAGACATGTATACTAAAACATTATTTGGATATACCAATATATAAATTTCCCTTTCCATATAAATGGCTATAATCTAATTTTCCAGAATTATACAATTCACTGAGATCAGTAAGAAGGGGAATCCATCTTACTCAACTACCAAATGGTTCTCACCTATTATTTCTGCCATGAGAAAACTGTAACTGAACAAGAGCAAAGTACATTATGTTATTTTTATACATTACTTTCCTTTTCTTTATAATTTTTTTAAAAATCGAAATTATAATTTTTTTTAAAGAAAAAGATAAAGAATCAATTTTTTTTTTTCTTTTCTATCCATGAACAAAACAAGAGCCAAGTACATTATGTTATTTTTATACATTTCTAATTTCTGAAGTATTTTCAGCTTTAAATAACACTTGTCGTGCAGAAAACAAGACAATCTCCATCTCAAGAACATGGATGGGGTAGATACATGCAATGCACTTGCTTCCTTCCTACGTAGCCAAAAACAAATGAAGTTGGCTCAACGGTCGGAATTGATTGAGCAACATATCTTCATTCTTCTTCTTCTTTAATTAATTATTGAACCCCTCTGACGCAACCAGAGATGGAAAGGAAAGCCAAAGGAGAGGAGGAAAGGTCAGCTACATCCAAGGAAGAAGCAATATTGTGGATTCTGAGTCATCGTCCTAACGAAAGAACAAACCAAAGTAAGTGCTGTCATTAATTATTATTATTATTATTATTATAGAATGTAGCCATTGGCCACCACCAAAAACCCTAAACTAAACATAACCCTCATTATTGATATCCATGGGTGCATGCACTTGGAGGATGACGAAGATCCAAAAGCACGTCAAACTTTGATCACAAATGACAGGAAGCTTGCACAAGAAAGGAAAAGTAGAGATCATTAATTATAAAAATGAGGGCAACTCACATTTCTTAGAGCATCTCCAACCCTGTTGTGTGTTTAGAAAAAAAATGGTTGCCACGTAAGAATGACAAACTTTAATTTTATAAATTCTTTCCCCATGTAAATATAGAATAAAATATAAAGTTGACATGACAATGACATGGCAAAGAGAATGTGAAGTTGGTTGTCTAGATCTAGACAATGCACTTCACAATGACTTTGTCTCCACATCATCAATTATGAATAGATTTATTTATAAAAAAGTTGAAGAAGTGGAGGAGTTGCCTTGGAAGTTGAAAAAAATACTTTTTATTGTCTCCTCAATACTTTTGCATTGGAGAAAGTTTTTCTATCTCATTGTCTTTTGAGATATAATTTTGCCACATAAACAAGACATTGTCTTGTGGCTCATGCCACATAGGAGCCACCTAAGACTCACAAGACTTAACAAGACAATAGGGTTAGAGATGCTCTTATGTGCAAGAGCATCTTTAGTGGTTGGGACTCTTCAATACAATTTAGGATCCAAAATTTTAGAAAAGAAGGCAAGTATAGAATAGATTAGATTTCTATGAGAATAGTAAAAAATAATAAAATAAGCTCTCCAAAGATTGTGTGGTCAAAAATTTGATATGAAAAAGAAAATAATGTAAAATTTAAAATATAGAAAATTCGGCTCTAAATTAGAACTTACTATTCTACAAAATGTGCTTCTACAATCTAGAAATTGGAAGGCCAAATCCTTAGCACCTATGGGTGAGATGGGACCGAAATAATAGAAATTGGGACTAGGGATGAGATTTACTATTCTACAAAATAAGCTTCAAAATTCTGAATTTAGAAATTTGACCTGAGAATGACCCTTACTAAGGCTGTGTTTGGTAGGAACGATAGAAAAGGGGAAGAAAGAAAAAAAAAAACAAAAGAGATACACTTTTCATCGATATGGAAAGGAAAACTATTTTCTTCCTTATTTTAAATGGAAAAAAAATGGAAGTGATATACTTTCCTTTGTTTGGGACGTAAAGAAAAGAGGAAGTAAGGAAAAAAAATATAGACTTTACCATTATATCCTCAACTAACAATATTTATTATCATTTGAATTTATTGAACTATTTTAAAATAATATAATTCTTATATGGTATAATTGTAGATTAAGATGAGCATCTACTTTTTCTTCCACATTTGGGCGAATTAATTTTCTTAGGTTAGAAGAAAAAACTTATTCCTCAAATTTTTCTTTCATCTATTTTCTTTTTCTATACCAAACAAAAAAAATATATCATTTTTTTTTTCTTTTCCTCCTCTATTTTTTCTTTCTTCCACTTTTTTCTGGTACCAAACACACCCTGAAAGTGCTCTGAGGTAGGTGACATCTCCTACTTTCACAACCCTATCAATGCTTTACTTTTGGTGGCTTTTCCGTGTTTCAAAACATCATCAATCCTTTTCTTTAGGAGATGTATGAAAGTTAACTTTAACAAAAATCCTGGATGAACTCATGAGTTGCTAATTTTCAAAATTTATCAATGACAATTCGTTAAATTACGTGTATCTCATATTTTGATTTTTTTTTTTTGAGAACCTAAATAGAAAAAAAAATCAAAGATCTAAAAAGAAATTTATTTACACGTATCATAACCATTCTTAATGTGAGTTCCTATTTGAGTTTTAGTAGTAGAATTGTATTTTTAACTGGTAGATTATATGATACAACTTTCTATTATTTGTCCGAGCTCTCTAGCCTATTGGTATAAGAGCGGACATCCAGAAGGACAGACAAGGTTCGAGTTCCTCAAATGTGTGTGTATGAGATTTCAAAAAAAAAAAAAAAAATCCTATTATTTGGTATATTAGTTAATATAATTAATTATTAATTTGGGACAACGCCACCCCCCTTCCTCCTGTCGCCCTCTGGCTACCACCAACCCTCCCGCGCCCCTCCTCCTCCCGCTGCCTGCCCACGACTACACCCTCCCGCTCCCCTCCTCCTCCTACCGCACGGCCGTGGCTACCTCCTTCCGTGCCCCCCCCCCCCCCTCCTGTCACCCAGTTTAAAATAATAATAATAATAATAATAATAATTTTTATTGTTTCCCCAAATTCCATGAATTTCTTTAAAGCCTTTGAAATTCTAATTATAGGAATATTTCAATGGAAGGCTTGGGCTTTCCTATACCATTTGGGCTTCCTTTCCATTAAAGGGGTTTTGGGCCCAATCAAGTAACATATCATTAGGTCATTTAGCAGCCTCTGTCCAACTTCAAATTTTCCAATCACTAACTGTCATCGACGCCACCACATCGACCATGTGCGCGGAGTAACAAACTCTGACAATTTTTGAGCGCGCCAATTTCCCCCCAACCCTACTCTAATCGCCTATTTAAGCAGCCGACCCTTCCTTTCAATCATGACCTACTCATTTCCTTCTCCACAAATTTTCTGATACTCAGTAGTAGAGCAGAGCTTCCTGGCCATGGCGGTTGAGTGAAGAAGAAGAAGATGGCAAGTTGATCGTGGAGATCCTGACGACAGAGAGAACAAGTTCACCGGAGGGGAATCAGCCTGGGAAGCTCGATTGTTCAATTGGTAGGAATTTGCATTTCAATCAGTTCTCAATTTTTATGATCCGATCGACTTCTAAATTGTTGATTCTTAGTTTAGGTTCCTCCTCGAAGTGATCGATCGAGCATTCGTTTCCCTTAAATCCTTAGATCTGAGGAATATCGAGGATGTAAGCATCAATAATTTGATTACACCTCATCTCATCATCTAAATTCTTTTATCTCAGATTTGTTTTCATTCTAGGTTGAACTAATGATTCGAATTAGATCAGATCTGGTTTTGGATCGATTGTGTGCCAGGCTCATCAACCGAACTCTGGTAAGATCAATTCTAACCTAATCTAGTTGAACTATCCTCTTCTTAAATCTTTTCATTATAATTCAAGTTAGTGATGTTTGTGTCATGGTGTGGGAATTTGATATCAATGGGCAGATCGAGTGTTTAGAGGAATTGGTGGAAAATCGAGCAAAGGACACATGGATACTTGTCAGCAGAACAATCTCCATTGGATACGTGTCTCTGAGAGTTTTCAATTGAGGTAAATCCTGATACTCAGTAATTTTAGATCTTAGAGATCAGGATTCCAATAGTGGTGACTGTAGATGGTATCAGTTGATCTTGGCAATTGCGATTTGGATGTTACTTTGTGTTGTTCGATTGTTGGAGAGGTTTCTTATTTAACTCAAACCTGGGATTTTATGTGAAGATGACAGTAGCAGTAAATTGGACATTAGAATATTGGCTACAATATCAGGGCCTGTGATGCAATAGCTGGGATGTGATTTTATTAGACAATAGTATTTCGTATGATACTTTGATTCATGTTCAATAAGAATAGCCTAATGTTAGTTATTTTATATTCTTAAGGTTGATACCACATCACCCAATCACTGATTTTAAATCTGAGTAGTGGAGTATCATCCTACACTAAGGGTTGTGGTGCATATTAAAGCCTAACTTGGTTGATTGCCTAAGGAAAGCTTTGATATCATTAATACTGATGGCTGAACCTGAGATGTACTGTTAACTCTAGAACAGTAGGTTCACTAGTTAGCTTATGTTAACTTGCCTGATAAACTTTGAGTTTAGTAACAGTGTAATGAGAGGCTCAATTAGTTAGCATGATGAGGAGAAATCTAGATTGATAGAGTGAGTCTTAATTAGAAATTATTAATGAATGACATGTCCTGATTTGTTGACTGAACTTAAGAAAATCACCTAAAGGATCCTATGATGTTGAGTTAAGTTTCCTTGAATAGAGTATCAATCCCTGTAGGTGGCCAAGCCTTCAGTCTTTTGGCTCAACTCATTTAGACTGATCATGGTAGCAGGGGATTGGTACAATATATTAAACCTGAGACTGCATATTGTATCATGGGTTCAATGATAAACCTGAGAATTCATGTAATATACACCACTGAACCTGAGATCCTATATCAATTATTGATCCAAATTTGTTATATGAGATTCATGTGGAGTACTGTTTTAGTTATTGAACTGAAACCTTACCTATATAGGTGTGGCCTGATATAATAACCAGTGTGGTATTCTCCCGAGTCTACTGCCAGTAAATTTTGGCTTAGCTTGTATATTAGTAATGTGTAGATTAGTATAAATGTTGAATGGGAATTTGTTAGATAAAGTAGAATTACATTAGTGATTCATCACTGAACCTGGGGCTCTCATGTAATGCTTGGGTTCAATCGAAGAACCTGAATATCTATACAATGCTTGGATTCATTTTGATGAAATCTTAATAACCTGTGCAATGACTGATTTGTCTTATTGAACCTGATTGCATGTACAACTGATTTAGTTCAGTGAAAACTAAAACTAACATAAATGCAATTTGTTTCAGCTGGAAATGCATATACAGTATTAAGTGGGATTAGGACTTTGATGATCTCAGTTCAGTTTTCAACTGAACCTGAGAATTTTGGTATCAATTCGAGTTAAGGAGGTTAACTGTTGGTTGGAGTACAGCCTTTTAGGCTGAATATAAACCTGAATTTATGTGTTTCCTTGCAAGCAGTACATACTTCAGTTCAATTTCTGAAACCTGGAACCCATATGCAGTGTTGTGACTCAGTCTTTGAACTGGGGCTTCATATCACTGCCATGTTTCAGTGTAAACTGAGAACCTAAATCTTAGAAGCTGAATACCTGTGCAAGAATGAACCTGAGATTGCCTATACAAACTATTTCAGTCTAGTAAACCTGATACCAACATAATCCAGTTGGTTCAGTCTAATGAAGCTGAAATTGCCCATACAATATTTGGAAGGCTGATTTCTAAGACACATATCAGTGTCTGCCTTTGCAGCTGAGAATTCATGGTAGTATTTTATCAATAAACTTGAGTTTTATATATAGATTGTCCTGGTTAATTAAGGGACTTGGGAATGGGTTAAGAAACTTTTCAATAGGAACTTAGCACTTTATACAACAGTTATAGGATCCACTCTTAAACAGATTTTCAAGTCCTCTATTTGTAATGACAGGTATCACTGTAGTTTAAGATTTCCTTTAGCTTAACTTAAGGCTAAAGTGAGTAAAGTTGTTCATTATATTTATTTTTCCAAGCAATGTTAGTTAACTTTATATTCTAATTATTAATTTACTAATGGTTATAAGAATACTTATAGGAAGTTTAATGATGAATAATGAATAATGGGTTTAACCTAATAACATAGCTGGTAGTTAGACATGTTTAGAACTGCAAGATACCAATTTAGAGCTCATTTAGTTATTAATCAACTTGTACCAATATTACCCAGGAGGACATCCAGCTTCAGCTAGTACATTTGATTTTCCGGAGCAAGGCAAGTACTTTTCTACGGTCTTGTGCATTTACATATCTTGTACTATTCTTGTGACACGTCATGACACGATATCCTGTACCCCTATACTCCTGTATTTCTGTTCTTGTACTTGCTAGTGTCGTGTGGAGAAATACACTAGCCATGTGACCAAACCCCGGTTACTATATTCATGTAGATAGCTTAGGCCTCGCATCGTGCACGCGGGCCCTAAGCCGTACCATATTCATGTACTCCTATACATGCTCCTGCACTCACCCCAACCGGTCACATGGACTAGATGTATTTCAATATTGTGCACTTACCATGTCTGGTACTTCAGGATTGTAGTTACATTTTCTATACTTTACATTTCCTGTACTTTATATTCCTGTACTGCAGTTCCTGTACTTTACTTCCTGTACTACTTTCCAGTTCATTCCTGTATTTCATTTTCATGTACTCCTGTACTCATTTCCATATCATGTTCTTGCTCATTACCTAGAACAGTACTTTGCTCCGCTCCTGAATAGGATATGTTGTAGGTGAGTTGGAGGCTCTGTACGACACATATTATGGCTGAGAGCCAGTAGATGCAGAAGAGCCAGCTGGAGTTGCTATTGACTTAGAGGCTGCAGAAGCTGTCAAATTCCTATTTTTGAAAATAGTATTTGATTGTATTTGTGTATTTGGAGGATTTTTGAAATTTGGGTGTTGTTAAAATTTTATTGATATTTTTATTCTTGTCACTATTGTTACTATCGTCATCATTATTATTAAATTTTATATTCCTATATCTACCCCATTTAAACCCAAACCCTAAAACTAACTCTCCCCTTTCCCCTCACAGCCGCCGCCACCCCTCACCTTTCTCTCCCTACCGATCCCTCTTTCTTCCCCCACGGATCAGCCCGAGCTCCCCCTCTCTACTCTCTCACTCTGATCTCCCTCTCTCTCTCCCGCTCTTCTCTCCATCTCCCACTCTCTCTCGTTCCTCTCTCCCTTCCGACCTCTCCCCGGCCCCACGTCTCCGACCTCCGCCCGCCCTCGGCGCCACCCCTATGGCCGCCACCGCCATCTTCCACACTCCACCACCATCAGCCACCGCCACCACCACCACTTCTACGACCATCACCATCGTCGTCTCCCTCCACCACTTCCTCCGTGGCCGGCCACCACTGCCCCTACTTTATTCGTGGCCGCCTCCACCCTTGGCCGTCGCTACCGACCTCCAGCCCGACCTCCTCTGCGACCACGTCGCCATCGTCGTCGTCTCCGACTCCTCCACCCCTTCCTCTTCCTTTCCCCCTGCTGATGCTGCCGTCTGTCTCCCTCCGCCGTCGGGAGATCCCGACTGCTTTCCTCTCTCCCTGTTCTCCCGTCGTCGGCAACCGACCCGTCTGGTCGAGCTTCCCCGGTGAGCCCCTCTGCTTTCTCTCTCTCCTCCTCTGGTTGTGTGCTCCTCGGGGAGCGAGCCCCTTGTTTTGTGCACCTCGGACAGCGTGTGCTGCCTCGTGCGGTACGCTGCCTCGAGCAGCGTACCCTTAACTTTTGTTTCCTTTTCATTCTTTGTGCTCCTCGGGACATGTGTACCTTGATTTGTGTGCAACCTCGATTTTTGTGCTACCTCGATCCACGCGCTGCCTCGGGCAGCGGGTCTCCTCGAGCCCCGCGCTGCCTCGAGCAACGTGTCGTCTCGATTTGTGCACCTCCTTGGTTTCAGTGCCTCGGCCTTTGTGCCTACCTCGTGAACCGTGTCGCTTCGATTTGCGTGCTCGCTCCAATTTACGTGCCGTATTGGTCTTTGTGTCGTCTCGATTCGTGTGCACGTCTTGATTTATGTGTCGCATGATTCGTACGCTATCTTGATATTTGTGATTTTTCGATCTACGTGCGCATCTCGATTTACGTGCACGTTGTCTCCTGTTCATCTCGATCCTCGAGTCATCTCGATTCTCGTGCGTGTCTCGATATACGTGCTCGTCTCAGTTTGTGTGCCCATATCGGTCCGCGTGCTTCAGTTTCTGTGCCAGATCCCTGTGCTACTTGCGGGACCCGTACGGTATAGCCTCCTGCCATCCTTCGTGCTTCCTGTTATTACTTTATTATTAAATTCTAATGATTGTTTATTGTATGTTCTGAGGACCTCGATGGACATGCTAGCCTGGATCCTGATTGTCGAAGACTTGCTTACCTAGCCGAGCCCTCTAGGCAAGTATTCCTTGCTCATCGACGGCTCTTGCCCTCTCTCCTAGATTTTATTGCATTTTAATTTGTTGTAATTGTAAATGTATAACCATGAGTAGTGTAGCTATTAGTAGAACTGCCACGATGATAACTTAGGATAGCTTGGTTCGATACCAGTTTACGACCGTATCGGACAACTCGGATGGGTCATCCACACCTCCGAGGACACGAGCACGACTCACTTGTACGGATTTTTCCTATATGCCCCGTGTCCGACTCGCGGTGGGGTAACGGCTCTGGCTAACTATTATGGTGGCTGTGATTGTGCTTGGATTATAACTATGGACATGTGCTATGATGCGCCTGCGAGGCGGTTATTTTATTATATTATGCATGTTGGCTTGGCGCCCAGTACGCATCGTAATGCTGCTGGAGGCCGGAACTTAGTGGTCTCGGGTTCGATTGGTTTCCAGTACGCATCGTAGTGCTGCTGGAGGCCGATACTTAGTGTTCTCGGCTATCGATTTGTTCCCAGTACGCATCGTAGTGCTACTGGTAGCTACGACTTAGTGTTCTCAGCCTACGATTCTGCGATTCTGCGGCGGGTTGCGCCGAGTGGTTTTAGCCCCAATTCGTAGGGTGCTCCCGTCCAGAATACAAAGAAGACTCTGTCGAATTTTTTTCCAAAATTCCCAGTTAGGAATTTGGTTCGAAGGATTAGGCAGAACCATTCCTTTGGTTTGCTGGACTAGATTCATGCATGTTCATCTTGGTATGGTATACCTGACCCCATTGCCTGCTAGGTAGACTTTCGACTAGATTGGTCGCCTAGCGTCTTGACCTGTCTTGTGCGTCGGATAGCGTAAGGAGAACGGTTCTACTCGGGAGACGGTCTGCAACCCTGGTCCTTGTTTGGTTTAAGGGTTGTGGATCTGCTCCAGAGTGGTTTACGCAATCCTTGCCACTTTTTCGGCGGCATTTAATTATATTCTTGTCCCCTGATTATTCATTCTAGGAGTTATCCTAGTCCAGCTAGATAGGGCTGACAGTTGTCCTATGTATCGGGATTGTGACCTTGGATATGTATGAGGATTGAGTAATATATGAAGTAGGATCTCGGGATGTTCAGTTGGTAGACTCACGTGGATACTTGGATAGTGCTGTCGATTCCTTTAGATGATGTTCGATTTTGATCAGATATGTGGGTTCCTGGATTTTGATTATTTGTTCGAGTGCTTCGCGAAACGAGGAGAATATTGGGGGTATTATTATATAATTTTTACTCGACTTCCTAAATGCCCAAAACCTAGTACCATTGTGTATTTCGGTAGTTGGGGAACCTGTTTTGATTTCTATGTCTTGGTAGTTAAGGGGCTTATTTTCTAGTGGCTTGTGATTAATGACTTGGAGGATTCTTGTGAGCCAGAGGGCCTAGCATTGCTTATAGTGATTAGCAAGGTATTTGGTTATTGACCTTCCTGACATGATATTGATTCCATCGTAGAGGGGTGACTCTTGATAGATTGATCTGGTGGATAGACCGACTGGATGATTGGAGCTCTAGGCTCCCATATATGTTTGAGATGTTATTATAGTAGAGGTTCCGATCTTGTACTTGACCTGATATCCATGCCACGATGTGGGCAGATGACTTCTTGTGACTGACAGATTTGTCCTTGTCCCAGACCTGACTACTTGTATTAGTACTATAAGTCCAGTTACTCTTTGAGGTACTGGCCCTGACCATGTACTGCGGTGCCCCTGGTCTACTGGCACTTTGAGGTGCTACTTCCATGATTATATGGCATTGCGATGCCATCTTGATATTCTAGCTATATTATATGGTTACCTGCACGGGTACCTTGGTAGTTGGCCTTTAGTCTTAGCGTGGTCAGAATTGCTTGCTTGCTTGTTGCATAACACTAAGGATGAATCACAACTGGGACTACAGGTGCCGAGGTTGATTCTTACTTAGCGTTCCCGTACTGAGGTACGACATCTAGGAGGGTGATCATGTGACCACGGCATGTGATCCTGGATAACTATATGGATAATCTAGGTAACTTAAACTGGTAGAAGCATTGGGGGAGAACGGAATCCCGAGATCGTGCATTACCAGCCTTATCCCAGACATTAGTCATGACCTGCAGGCTGGCCACCACGGATATTGTTACCATTCGTACTAGTGGATGGCAATATTCGGCTACTTATGTACTATACATTATATACATGGCATGCTCGGCACGGTGGCCTTACGAGGGACCGGCATACAGAGCCCGGTGGCCTTACGAGGGATCGGTGCTCTTCTTACATGCTATACTTGGCCTCGCTAGCCCTGCTGGGACGACACGATCTGAGGATTCCCATACTTGCATTGTTGGGGTAACCCAACCTCCACATAGAGAGCCGTAGGCATTTTGAGTGGCCGCTTATTCTCCTAAAATTGTATGGCTTGTTGCTTGCTAAGCTGGCTGGCACGTAACGCTGTCCCGGTGCGGTAATTCATTCCCTTATTCTTGTTTGATGTAGGGGTAAGTCACTATTCCGAAGACATACTACGAGTTCCAATTGGCGATGCAAGCATTAGTGGATGTTAGGATGACTGTGATGATTGTTGGTTACTTACGTATTAGTAGTTGGATTATTGCCTTATATTCTGTAATCGTGCATTGGTACCGCACGATCCTTTACCCTCATTACTGCTGTTCATACGTGTTATTTCTGTTATATATCATATCATGCTAGTTTTCTTCGCCCGTCCTTGAGCCTTCCTTTCTGGTACTTGCTACGGTTGGCCTGACCAACCCTGAATTGTTCCCAGATTGCCTGTGACCGACCCTGTGGATCTTCCAGACTCGACTTGGAGGACGTGCTTCAGTTCCTAATCATGAGAGAACTGTGTGGGAAGGTATTCTTGTCTACACTATTTCTTATTGTAGGCTCTCTGATTATCATATGAGTATTTCCTGCTTTTCATGTGATTATCTCTCTTGTAGTTATTTTATTGATTGTTGCCTCTGGATATGAGATCAGATTTAGGCCATAGATTGATTGCATGCTAGGATAGGATACCCAACAAGACTTGACAGCCGTCATCGCCGTATAGCGTATTCGTAGCTTATACGGTGTAGCTGGTCGACGTTCTTCCCCGTATTTCGGTACTGGGGCGTGACAGAAGCCTAGAGCTTTACCATTAGCACTTTACATTTTCCATGTATTTTGAGACTACTAGACTCTATCTTTCATTTTCTAGAATGTAATAAATTCTGAGACTTCTACTTTTATTCTGGGATACGTTATAGATGCTGTGATTTGTACTTGTCTTGATTATTTGGTTAGATTTTTCTAGATTGGTACAACTTACTTCATCGTGTCCAATGATGAAGGCTGGGCGTATCCGACTCGTGTCCAATTATTCGGGTGCGGGTCGTGACATATTTTTAGTGGTGGCCCATGCAGGTCGATCCTAATAGTACCTAGGCATTATAGTACTATTGGAGGACTTGATTTACACTGGGGAAACTTGAATCACAGCATAGAAAATCGGGTACATCGGGTATATATGGATATTTTATAAACATTTACATTACTTGTTGTTTGCAAAAACAAAAAGTTTATTCCAAACTTGAAAAAAGAATAGTACAAAGTACAATAAATTCTGGGGAAGTACAACTGTAGAAATCCGATCAGAAGACAATCACTTTATCCCTTGGACTATGTGAACTTGAAGACTGTAGCCTCTGGAGAATGCAGCAACAATTTTACAAGAGTTTTTTGATCTCTGTGCGTATGTATCTTATGCTTTCACAATGATTGGAAATTCTATTTATAGAGTTCAAGAAATAACAGTTTTAGCAGTTATTCTGATGTACGTGAGGCTGGATTGTGCCATATTGGGTTGCGCCAACCTCCTGTTGTGCCAACTTTCATTCAGTTGTTAAGTCGTGTACTAGCTGTATTTAGACTCGTGGCATCATGTGATTGAGATGCGCGTGGTCGTGTACAGGTTAGTAGACACGTCTTGAGAGATTACTGGCATGTGCGCCAAGTCATCCTGCTTTACAATTATAAGTTGTCTCAACTTCATCAGGTTGTGCGAGCTTCGGTCAACTGCGTCTGATTGAGCCGTGCCTAGACATGTGGCAGCTTTTGAGAAGAAGTCATTCAGATTGCGCCTAGGCGCAACTTACGAAGCATACATGACAGCTGTCAACCAACTCCCCTTGGACGGCACAATTCACGGAATTCGAAGAGATTTTTCTCGTTCACTATGGTGTCAGTTGTCAGTGTTGTCAGGTAATGATGGCCATTAAGTGTCAGACGCCACGTAGATTTTGGCGCAACAAGACTGGGCGTAGTCTGATATATGGCGCAACCTGTTCAGGGCGCAGTCTGTTCTCTGAGCTTCATATCAGTGGCACAACCTGATTTTTGGGGCGTAACTTGATCACTGATTAGTATGTTCTGGGCGCAACTTGATTTTTAGGCCCTACAAGACCGCCCTCAAAGTTTTCAAAACTTAAAAATGTTTCAAAGTTTTGAAATACTTTGAATTTAGAAAATTTTTGACTGAGTCAATTGCCGATCACCGCCGTCCGCGGGAGAGAGAGAGAGGAGAGGGAGGTTGCCGACCGCCGCGGGAGAGAGAGAGAGAGAGAGAGAGAGGAGAGTGTGAAATTTGGGGGGAATGAAAAGTTTCTCCCGTTATTTCAATTTAAGTCTGGGTGGTATATTTAGCGACGGACTCGCGTCGAAATTTATCCGTCGCTAGTCCGTCGCTCTTTTGGATACTTGCCGACGGAATATCCGTCGCTACGTAGTCGAAGAATTGTCCCGCCACTTCTCCCAATAATTCCCGCCAAATAATCGACTGCATAGCGACGGCTGCTTATCCATCGCTATATCTCCGACGCCCTAGCGACTGATGAACGACCTTTTCGTCCCCCTTAAAATAAAATAAAATATGTATCGGCTTGTCGTCGGTACTCCGTCGGCTATTTGCCACAAATCCATCGCTAACGTCGACAAAAAATATCCGTCGCTAATGTGCCATCGCTAATTGACTGTATTTTGGTAGTGCAAGTTGCACCAGTCAACAACCGGTCATCATAATTAAATTTCTTTCTTGAAAACACTCAACCTCCTCTTCGTCTTCCCAAGTTTCATTGATGATTTTCAGTTTCCCATGAGGAATACGAAGAGTCAATTTGTTGATATATATGTAGTAGTTGATCTTTGTGCTTTATTCTTCACTTCTGTTCTTCAATGACCCCCAAGAAGAAAGAGATAGAGACAAATGTTGATACTACAATCAAGTCCCCTGAAGTGGGGCATGATGTTGTCACGCCCCAGAACCAGAATACTGGAGAGCGGGGGCAGATATAGCCAGCTACGTATAATAAAATGGGATCCACTCCACTATACGGTCACGGCTGTCTAGATATATGAGGGTTTATCTACAAGCCATCAGTCTCTTAAGGTCAATAACAAGCCTAGTGTCTCAATCACAAGTAAGTAAATAGAGTTACAAGATGTAAGATCACCAAATATACAATAGTAAGGCGTCCCATACATTACACATTCAGATGATCATGAAGCTAGTCATACAAAATACGAAGACTAGCAAGCGTTTAAGTCATACATGATCAACCCTAGGATTTGTCAATCATGCTACAGCCCGTAGGCAGACAGTAAATAAAGTTGCAAACAAGCTAACACTGGCTCGGCGGCTAAACGCCTCAAAAGAATAATTTTACAATAGAGTGGGAGAGCCAAAATAAATCCACTCGTTGCCAGGATTCCTTCTAGTGGTCACCATCTGGCAGAAAAACTGCTAGATCCTCTGGAGCTGCTCCGGAATCTGGCCATACAAAACCAGCTGGGTCAGACCCCAGAAAGAGCAAGTGCCACAAAGGGGGCTTCACTTAAGAACTAAAACCAGCATGTCAGCACATAAATCATAGGTGAAATAACATAAGACATGAGTTAAAGAAAACATGATGATAAACGATAAGATAACTAGAGGACTATTCCGGTACCCAAGTTACAACCCGTAAACCAAACAAGGACCGGGGTTGTAACCCTTCACCTGAACAGAACTTAGCCTCGAACCAATTATCGATAAAGTAAAGCATAAACAAGCATGCCCGGAGATATCCATGCACTGGATCTAGGCAAGACGAAACAAGATAGGACTCCATCCATCATTCACGGCCAAGCAAAGAGTACGGTTTGATACTTAACTAACTAGGATTATCACAAGCTTAGTTACTAGCAACATAAAATGAGGTACGCGTACGGCCACAAGCCCTGCAGACTATCCAGGTTATCCAGACGCAAGGTTCAAGCTTAGAGTTATCATGCCTTGTTAGGTGACTTGGATACAACACATGACAGTGTGCATAGTAATCATTTAATGTAGTGCCCCACATAACAGTGAGCTGGAAATGTGTCCTACTCGTCGGCATGCTACAAGTCCATCAAGGAAGGCACCCAGATAACGGGATTGCTTGTAGCCGAAATACCTCTCTATATGCTCTACTTGATCAATCTAGTCATTAACCTAGTCAGATTCGGTATGAATCCCTGACCGTGGTAACCAGGGATACATGTCCTAGACATGATGCGAGGCAAGACTGGTTGCTTATACAAGCATATTCAATACAATCACCCACGGTGTCAAGAATTCACTTAGCATGTCAGGTTAGCCGTCGCAACAGCGTATCAAGGTTATCATGTCGGGTTGCTTATCAAGATTACTTATCAAGGCAAGGGTGCGTCATAACGGACCACCATTAAGAATTATCATGTCAAATTACTTGTCAAGAGTGCACCACGGCGGGTCACTAATCATGCAATCCCATCACTAAGCCTTGTTCCGATTAACATTCATAAATAATGTCATGATCACATCGGGTTCATGTCGAATTTACATCAAAATGGCATTAGCCAAGTTACGCCATGGTAAGTAGGGTCAGGTCCAGTTGCGCCTAAACATCAGGTTGCGCCTGAGTCAGACTGCGCTCAAGTCAGGCTGCGCTCAAGTCAGGCTGCGCTCAAGTCAGGCTGCGCTCAAGTCAAGCTGCGCTCAAGTCAGGCTGCGCTCAAGTCAAGCTGCGCTCAAGTCAGGCTGCGCTCAAGTCAACGTATACAAGACATACGTCTCCAAAAGGCAGCGTATGTACTCCATACGACTCCTCATCAAGGCAGCATATGAGGTCCATACGACTCCTTGTCAAGGCAGCGTATGCAAGACATACGTCTCCAAAAGGCAGCGTATAGACTCCATACGACTCCTCTTCAAGGCAGCGTATATACTCCATACGACTCCTCATCAAGGCAGCGTATGAGGTCCATACGACTCCTTGTCAAGGCAGCGTATGCAAGACATACGCCTCCAAAAGGCAGCGTATGGGTCAGACTGTACTGCGCTAAAGAGTGCGCGCAACTCAGTGGCGCAAGCTAAAAAGCTCGCGCACACTGCTCACTGTCTTCTCCAAATCAGCAAGAACTCCATGGTTTGAACCCAAAGCTTCAAAAGTCCATAACTTGGTCAAAATAAGTCCAAATCCAACTTTTCAAAGGTCAAAATTGGGTAGAATAAAATTCTCTACAATATGGAACCATCAAAACTTGAAAACAAAGAAGTTTGATAGATCAAAACTACTAAAATTCAAAAATAACTAATTTCTAGATCTACAAAAATTAAAGCCTCAAAATGGAAAATGACAAGTTCTAATGTGTCTTAAAAATATGAGGAGAAGCTAATGGAACAATAAAAATGGGCTCTCTAGTGGAAGCAAGTTGCATTTGCCTAAGGGGTGTTCTTGGTTGGTGGTGGGTTTAATGGAGAAGGAAGAAGAGTTAATGAGAAAGTTGAGGAGAGAGAAAAGTTAGGTGGGTTATAAAGGGGGATGGTGGTGGGTTTATCATGATGAACCAAAGAATAAACCAAGCCATCCTAAAATAAACCAAGTTAAACCATTACATGCTATGATGAACCTAATCAAGATTAAACTAAAATTAGCTAGCCAGGCAGAAAAATAAAAATACATGTCAGGATTCCGTATACGTATACTGGAAATACGTAGAACGAAAAACGGGGGTAACAACTCTACCCACCTTAAAAGAATTCTGTCCTCGAAATTTAATCAAGAGGCTAGAGATTGCAAGGACAAGCTATACTAATCTCAGGCAAGCTATACTAAGCAATCAATCATGCAATGTATGTAAGTAAGGAAATCGAAGGCACGAGAAAGAGGGAAGATATCCTGCTATAAACTTCTCTGTCGGTTCTGAATCTGAGCTTGGACCTGGGCATACTGTTGCAGTCACTGCTGCTGGAATGCCTGAGCCTGAGGCGGCAATGGTCTCGGAGGCTGATACTGATGCTGATGCACTGGTGCTGGTCCCCTCACTGAGGGACTAGTCTGGGCCGATGAGGATAAACCGGCTCTCTGTGGGCAGGACCCTATCATGTGATCCGGTGCCCCACAAGCTAAACACAATCCTTGTGCTCGGCGACATTCTGACACTACATGCCCTGGCTTCCCACAATAAGTGCAGCCCATTGTGGAAGACTGCCTCCACTTCTGCTGCTGAGGATACGTCGGAGATGTCGCGCCATCGACTTATTTATCGGAGGCTGACCCGACATTGAGGGCGGTAAACTTTTTAGACTGTTTCGGTCTAAACCCGACAGTCTTCAATCGCTCGAGTGGTGGGCCATCCTCTGAAGAGCACAACGATTCGGAAGAATTCTTTAATCTGATGCGTCGCTCAAGGATCCGCAACATGCAAGAATTGGATGCCACCCTTCGTCCGACCGATGAAGGGAAGAACAAGGAATAATGTTTTAAGCAAAATAAATTTTATTCTCTTTTCTGAAGTCCTTGATTGTAGGGGTCCTCCCATCTTAATGCAATAAAATCTATAATTTCTGATACATTGTGTGGTTGAGATTTCAAATAGCACACGTGGTCGTGTGCCTTTGGCTAATTCTTTGTTTACTGTTTCTTCTGAGGGACACATGGCAGTCGTCACACGGTTTTAGGCACCTATTTTTAGTTCTTTCCCAAAATAGGCTCCTAGAATGACGCACCCGTCTTCATCTTTCACTCTTTTTAAAAAGGACAACCAGAAACGAAAAGTCATTCATACTTTTTCAAAACAAATGGCTTCTCACAAGGTCCCACTTGCGCCACTTCATTCTGATGTTATTCTTTTGTATGCTGCGCCTTCAAAAGTTGCTAAGTCTCAACAAATTCTTATATGAGCGTTTTTCTTTTGTGCCACTTTTGAAGATAAGCACTGACTTGCATGTTGTAGACACTGTCGATATGCACTAACTATTTTTGAGAATAGGTGCACACCGTGGTCCAGTGTTTAGCTTCGATCAAAGGCGTGTATTGCTGACATGCGCTAGTTTGATCGATTCGCACTGAAAAAATATTCGTCAGTTGATCGATGCGTATTTCTGATATGCGCCTGTTTGATCAGTACGCAGTGCTGATGTG
This sequence comes from Iris pallida, assembly GCA_029216955.1. Classification (NCBI taxonomy): domain Eukaryota; kingdom Viridiplantae; phylum Streptophyta; class Magnoliopsida; order Asparagales; family Iridaceae; genus Iris; species Iris pallida. Next base: position 4,534,241 of record JANAVB010037420.1, read on the forward strand.
CGCTTATTGGTAGACGCACATTGCTGATATGTGCCTGTTGATAGGTGCACACTGCTGGTTTGCGCCTGTTGATAAGCGCACATTGTTGATATGCGTTTGTTGATAGGCGCACACTGCTGGACGCACACTATTTGATAGATTTTGCTAACTCCTCCTATTTTATTAATATGTACAGAAACTCGGTTAGCAAACTTCTTCCGGACTGGCATTGGTGATTTGGATGCTGCAGAGGGCATTCTTCTGACACTCACATCAGACGGCTCATGTGGTTCTGACACTCAAATCAGACAGCTCAGAACTCTTCATGTTTAAGAAGGGTCTTCCTCAGATGGTAGGAAGTGCCTATATACATGAGAGTTGGACGGTGGAGACGCAGAACTAGGAATTATATCACAAGGGTGATTTCGTTCCTAGTTCCCCTGGCGGGTCGTCTTCTCTCCACCAGTTGTATTGACAGCAGCTCATCTTTGGGCTGCTATACTCTGTGGTTCTCCTCTCGTCTTTCTGAGAGAGAAGACCAGAGTTGATTCCATTGTCTGGCTCGTTGCTTCAGGTCGAGACGACAAGGAATTGCCATCAACAAATAAGAAGATCCAAAGATGTAATGGACCTTCATGTTATATTTAGAATAAAAATCCGAGATGTAATAGATTTTCATCAAGATATATCTATGTTTTTTTTTGAAGAAGAAATAAGTAAATCATCTTCTCTTATTCTTTCTTTTATAATTTGATTTTGATATGCTGCCATAGATAACAAAATCCAGAGAGAATATGAATGTGGTAAGTTGTTTGACGTGAATATTTGGAATTCAGGGTCGTGAGGGACATGAATTCTCATTATGATAAATGAATAAGTGATCAGTTACTTCGATTGAAGAATAGACATTGAATGAATGAATGGTCGTTCAAACTCTCGAAGAAGAAAATGAATGAATCAATCACGTCAGTTTCGAAGAAGGGATGATGAATGGTCATTTATAAATGAATGAACAGTTATAAATGAACGAATAGTTGTGCTTCTTTCCAAAAGTCGCATCAGTTCTCGGGGCCAATTATCTAGTTGTTTTGCGTATAAATAGAACAAAATTTTTGTCGATATTGCCAATCTCTTTCCCTTCTGTACAAAAAATGTCTTCCAAAGATTTGCTCGTTCCGAAGACTGACGAAGAGACCAAGACGCCTCCTGCTGAGCCTCCAGTGCCTCATCAGAAAGAAAGGGGTGAAGGCTCAACTGTTCCTGCACCGAGACGGGATATGATTGCTGAACTATGGAACCTGAAAAAACTGCCGAAGAACAAGCATTGAGGATGGCTGCTTGCGAGTTTTTCGTGAGTTCCGACAATGAGATGTTTAAACGATTAACAAATTATGTATTTAATCAGAAAGGGTCAGGGCCACCTCCCCGTCCTTAATATTATGTAATTCCATTCCGCTTTTGAATAAAAAAGAAATGAACTTTTATTTACATCATGTCTCTGAAAATAAAGTACATTTTGTCTTTATACGTAATATTTCATGAGAAATTTGCCATTGATGGGCATCATAGCAACTCTGCAATCCATATCTGTTAACTGATAAGCTTCATTTAAGAAGACTTTATTTACCATATACGGTCCTTCCTATTTTGCCTCGAACTTGCTTTTGCTCATATGTGTCATAGTCATGGGACGTCTAACTGTAAGGACTAACTCACCTTCCTGAAAAGTTCGCACTCTGACTTTGCGATTAAAGGCTTTTGAAATCTGGGCCTGATAAAGTTCAATGTGCTGTTGAGCCAGTAATCTTTTCTCGTCGAGCGCCTCCAATTCTTGAAGCCGAAGATGATCATTATTTTCTGTAGTAAGCTCGTTAGCAATGGCGATTCTCAATGAAGGAATTTGAATTTCCAGTGGTAGGACAGCTTCACATCCATATACTAGGGAAAAAGGTGTGCAACCTGTGGGGTTACGGACAGTAGTGTGATATGCCCATAGACATTCTCTAAGTTTATTACTCCAATTACGTTTATAATAGAGACAAACTTTTTAAAGAGTTTGATAATGGTCTTATTGAATGCTTCAGCCAACCCGTTAGCCGCATGATTATAGGCCGTAGAGGTAACATTATTGATTCTGTTGTCATCACAGAACCTATTAAACTTCTGGCTAATGAATTGTGGCCCATTATCATGGATGATTCGGCGAGGGACACCAAATCTTTATATCACATGATGTTTGATGAAGTTGATGACACTACTATTTTTTACTTCAGCCAAAGGTGTCACGACCCGCTCCTGAATAATCGGACACGAGTCGGACACGCCCAACCTTCGTCGTTAGACACGACGAAGTAGGCTGTACCAATATAGAAAAATCTAACGAGATAATCATGAACAAGTATGAAATCACAATATCTATAAATGTATCCCAGAATTTTATTACATTCCAGCAAAATAAAAGAAAGAGTCTAGTAGTCTCAAGTACAAGGAAAATGTAAAGTACTAATGGTAAAGCTCTAAGCTTCTGTAGCCTCTAAGTCATGAGTAACTCCAGCTAGCTCTCTTGCATCATCTGGCTCTCGGACATAATAAGTGTCGCACAGGGCCTCCAACTCACCTATAACATATCCTATTCAGGAGCGGAGCAAAGTACAGTTCTAGGTAATAAAATATGAACATGATATGAACTGAGTACAGGAGTACATGAAAATGAAATACAGGAATGAACATGAAAGTACAGAAAAATAGTACAGAAAATAAGTACAGGAACTATAGTACATGAATGTAAAGTACAGGAACATGTAAAGTACAGGAATGGAACTATAATCCTGTAGTACCAGACATGATAAGTGCACAATATCAAAATACATCTAGTCCATGTGACCGGCTGGGGTAAGAACATGCACAGGAGTACATGAATATGGTACAACTTAGGGCCCGCGTGCACGCTGCGAGGCCTAAGCTAGGCACATGAGTATAGTAACCGGGATTGGTCACATGGCTAGTGTATTTTCCCACCCCACACTAATAAGTACAAGAAGAAGAGTACAGGAGTACATGATATCGTGCCATGACGTGTCACAAGAAAGAGTACAAGAATGTAAATGCACAAAACCGTAGAAAAGTACTTGCCTGGCTCTGGAAAAGTACTGGTAATCAAGGAAGCTGGATATCCTCCTGGTTTATAAATTACAAGTTGGTTAATGCTAAACAGGTTCTAAATTGATATCTTACAGTTCCAAACATGTCTAACTACCAGCTATGTTATTAGATTAAACCTTTACTAATTAATTCATCATTAACCTTCTACAACTATTCTCTTATAACCACTAGTTAACTAATAGTTAGAAAGCAAAGCTAACTATCATTGATTAGATAGAAACCTATATTGATAGTCATGCCACTACCTAACCTGGAGATAGGTTAAAATATTCAGTCCTACTATGCTGTTTGTTACAACAGGATTTGTGTGAACTAAAAGTTTCTAGTGAAGAGTCTTCTACCCATTCTCAGGTTTCAACTTGAACACAGGAATGCCCAGTTTTAAGGTGCAACCTAGACTGGCTTACTAATGCTTATCATAACTGATAAAAGAGAAATAGAAGTATAGTCAAACTCTAGGCTTCCTCAGCCCAAAGTCAACCAGGTGTTCACAAAGGAACCTGGTAATTGATTCTCAGTGAGTTAATCAAAGAACTTGATACAGGAATCAGTTTAATCCTCAAAACAAGCTCCTGGCTGTAATACATTAAGATGTCCTATAACTACCTAGATGAACTTAGCATTAATATGAACTCCAGTTTATTGCTTGAACTAATCTGGTTGAATCTCGTATTTAAAATACAAGTCAGAGCTTGATATGGGTCTCAATTCCAACCATACTAAGCAGTTCATATGTAATTCTCAGTTTTGTACTGAGAATAACATCTCAGTTTCAGTAATGTATGTTTAATGAATTCTCAGGTTTCATAAATGAGTCAAGGCTGATGTGGTTCTCAGGACACATCTAGCTACTGCTGACCCATACTCAATTCTAACTAAGTATAGCAACATTGGCAATCATGAAGAAATATAATAGGAAATCATGGTAATCCATTCTCAGGTTTACTGAGATCCATCAAATCTCAGGTTACAATGATGAGTTAATCTTAGTTTACACTAAAAATGATCTCAAGTTACACTGAAAATGTTCTCATTCCACTGAGATTACTCTCAGTCTAACTGAGATTAACTCCTCTGTTTTCCCAATGGACCAGGGCAAGTGATAAGCCACAATACTGAATATGAGATTCCAGGTTCAGAAATTGAACTGAAAAAATATAATGCTTGTAAGAAAACTCATAAATCCAGGTTTACACTCATCTTAATAGGCTGAACTTCAACCAATGGTTAACCCTCTTAGATACCAACATACTCAGGTTCAGTTTGAATACCATTTTATGTTCATCTCAGGTTTACTGAGATTACATCTCAGGTTCACTGAGATTGCATCTCATGTTCACTGAGATTGCATCTCATGTTCACTGAGATTGCATCTCAGGTTCACTGAGATTACATCTCATGTTCACTGAGATTTCATTGAACCCAGGGCAGTCTATAAGAGTCCTAGGTCCCAATGTGGTATATGCAGCCAACTGAGCTAAAATAATGCTCATGTTAGGTTCATCCTTCCCAATCAATCAACATTGCAATGTGGTTCCAGTTTTAGTGTGTATCCCTGATTTCTCAGGTTTACTAATCCCAGGCTGAATTGCAAAGCCTCTGTCTAAATCAAATCTCAAGTTCACACAACTCATAGGTTCACACAAAAAAGGAACCCACTCCATATTACCCTATCTGAATTTAGCCAAGTTGCAGCATGCTTATTGGCACAGCCCAGATTACAACCTTCAGTAGATCATCCAACTGAAATGGAAACTCAGTTCTACTGCAAACCAATCCCAGATTCAAATACCAACACTGAAATAATTTACTTCAGTTCAAAAATAGTAAGATAAGTTGTTTCAGTTCAACATCAAATACTGAGATAAGTTATCAGTGCAATCAACCAATCCAACCCCTAGCTACTAGGGTCAGTGAACCTCTTTCCTTGCATACGCTCAGTAGTTAAAGTCATTCCTTATTTTAGGAAACTTGACAATTGGAAACTTAACCCCTGATATTCTAATTGAAGTCTGATACATCAATATTCAAGGCTAAAGCATAGCTTAAAAGAAAACAGGAAATAAAACTTAAATCACTTAACTCAACAGGACAGGCCTTAAATCCAATGTCCCCGAATCTGAATAGAATACGAATTGCTATTGGACACTTCTAACTGATTTCACTATAACCCAGGTTGAATCTGAACAAATAGGAATCTAAAGCAGGAACCAGAATTTAGAAATAATACCTGAAATTGATCCCATGTTCCTCTGAGTCCTGAATCCACGAATCCTACACAATCAACACGATCAAACAATTGTCTTAAACTTCTAGAGGCATTCCAACGAACAGTTGCAAAGCAACGAATTAATTAGTTTAAAATAGAAAATCGACAATCCCTAATTATTAAGAGTTTACAGAAAAATGAAACACTCACTGCGAATTCTTCCCCAACTCGTCCTAAATCCCAGTAATCGATTCGATCTATATTTCTGCTCAAAGGAATGGATGCACACAGTAGATCAAATGATTTGATCATACTAGAAACGAATTATGCAAAAACTTCAAATCCAAAAACTCACCAGAGTCGATCTGAGCGATTAGAAAGGAAATTCGACCGTTCGAACGATCTGAACTGTTGCTGTCGAGATGATGATGACTGTCCGTCGATGAGGATAGTCCTTCCTCACTCGTCGACCATTGAAGAGATCGAGTTTCCCCACGCGTTGCGATCAGAAGACGAATCCCACTGTTGACGTCGAGGAAGAAGAACAGCACTGGATGCTCAGTCGTCGTGAGGCTCTCATGCAATCGCTATGGTCAGCTGCATCAATCTAGGTCGATCCTGGAAGAAGAATTTGGGGAGAAAGAAGGAATTCCTTACGTATTCTTAGCAGCAAATGAGGATGGTGATGAGCAGTATATATAGGCCGATCGACTTGAATTTTAGCGTGAGAAGAAAGCAAGTGGCGGGAAATGAGAGCTACAGTGATAGTTTGTTATGGCACAGTACAACTGAATTTTCAGTTTGGATAGAATTGAAATTCAAATTCTGGTCTTCCTTTAGGAAGAATAATAAGGAGAAGAAGAAACTTTAAATTGAGTTGATATAACACTCTAATGGGCCAGGCCTATTAGAACAACCCATGCGTTATTGGAAGAATTGATAAAACAAATTAAGCCCACTCTATTTAATCAAATTTAACAATTATAGGTAAAGCCTATAAAAACATTTTATACAAAAAAATAATAATGTCAATTTAAAGAGGCGGGGTTACAAATCTTCCCCCCTAAAAAAATTTTGTCCTCGAAATTCGAGAGACAACAAAACAATCTCAAAGCAAAAGTCTCAAGAAGGTTCAAACACTAATCATTTTGTATTTAAAAATTTCAATGTCAAAATACAATCAGACAAACAAACTGGGAAAATGCTCCCGCATCTCGTCCTCGCGCTCCCATGTGGACTCTCCCGGAGAGTGGTGTCTCCACATGACGCAGACAAATGGAATAGTCTGGTTCCGCAGGCGCTTCTCCCTACGATCAAGGATATGTAGGAACGAAATCGTAAAGCAGAATACTCTAGAGAGGGGTGAATAGAGTTGGCAGCGGAATAATGCTAATTAAAAAAATGTTAGCAGCAAGATCACAGAATAATAATCACAACTAAATAATGTAAAGGCAGAGATAAGAAAGAAAACGCAAAGACAGCGATGTATACTGGTTCATCATGAACCCTGCGCGCTTGGACCCCTGTGCGCTTTGCCCCCTGCGCTCTTGGACCCCTACGCGCTCTGACCCAGCGCGCTTGGACCTAGCGCACTCTGACCCAGCGCGCTTGGACCTAGCGCACTCTGACCCAGCGCGCTCTGACCTGGACTCCCCTATATTTCATATTTATATATATATTATATGGTATATATATGTAAATGTTTGTGTAAGCTATATATCCTTACGCCTTTTGTCCTGAGCATGATATGAGCACTAATGTGACCCCGGTGAACAAAGTATTCCTACCCGATACATGTGCCTGAATGTCCCGGTTCTTGTTCATGCTCGACAAATGACTCGTAACTTCACGTGGCGTATTTGCAATGATGCATTACACTAAGAAGGGTAGAACATGTTGGCATACTGACTGACATGGATCCTCTCTTGGGGTACTCGTACTTGAGTACGACTTTTAGGAGGATAATCATGCAGGCCACAGCATGTGAGTCCAAGATTTCACCTAGGGTTAAACTAGGCAACTAAATATACTAGATGCATGGGGAGGGCAGAATCCCGAGATCGTGTTACACCAGTCGCCTTGAGATATTGTCTTGACACGCCGGCTGGTCTCCACGGATACTGTGTCATCTGCAACGAGCGGACGACTGTATCCGATTAATTTCTGCTATATATTATATGTCTTGGCAAGATGGCCTTACGAGGGACCTGTGCTCAATAATATCTGTCTATGCGAACCCCTGGGTTGGCTAGCCTTGCTGGAAAGATACGATCTGAGGATTTCGAAATAACATGACGCGAGGATAACCTCGTCCCACTAGAAACTCGTAGACTTGATTGGCCGCGAAAACGACTTGCTTGTATCCTATTACCTTTCGCGAATAACTGAGGGAAGCGGACTGTTATGGTACATGATCCAAGCCATGTTCTTGTTTGATTGTTGGGTTGGTTATCGTACTATGACAGGCTGTGGACCGAAGTTATGAACGGAAGACTTATTCTGGTTGTGAAGTGTCACTTCTGTGAATGACTGAGGAACATGGTCTATCATGGTACATGATCCAACCCATGTTCTTGTTTGATTGTTGGGTTGGTTATTGTGCTACGATAGGCTATCGACCGAAGTCACGATCAGGAGAATTTATTGTTTCTACCTTTATACTTATATAAAAGTTATAGAGTACGACACGTCCCGACTCCATGTGGCACCTTTTGTCCTTGTGTGGTTGTAAGGGTACCATATGGGTTCGAGGATGTTGCGCTACCCTATAATAGTAGCATAAGTATTGCTATTATCAATCATTCTAGTAACTGGGTTTTTAATCTTAACTCTTGTGCCCCTTTGGCGGTACTTGCTATTCGGGGCTGACCCCGCTGGTTTTGTTTGGCCAGATCTCGTAGCAGAGCCAGAGGACACGATCTTCCTCCCTGACATCCATGGTGCATACTAGGAGCATGGCGGTTCGGGGACTCGAGTGGGTTTCTTCTCCACCACTCATGCTTATACTTTGTGCGACGTTTAGCCACCGACTCCTGTTAGCCGGATCACTTGATATTTTGTGTCGGTACGTAATTGTAATTAAACAGACTGCAGCTGTGTAAAATTTTGTACTCCTGACTCTCCGAGATAGCTAAATTATAAAGCTAGTCTTTCATGACCATTTTAATGAAGCGTCGGGGACGCCTTACTGCTTTATCTTTAATGTTCATTTAATTGCTGATGTGACTTGATTGATTGAGACATAAAACTCTGAGGGACCATAGGAGACTTAATTGTAGCATGTACTCCCTAGTCTCTCGACAGCCGCGATCGTCGTATGACGTTACGTACCTCATATGAAGTAGCTGGCCTAGTCCGTCTCCGTATTTCGGTACTGGGGCATGACAGGTGAGAAGGGACGCCAGTGTAAAACTCACCGACATAGTCTCGAGGAGGAGCACGGTCAGAACGGTACCAATCATACTGGGCTGAAAGTAGGCATGAACAGCCTCATCCTCACATTGGTAACCAGAAAAGGCTGGATCTCTAGGAATAGAACCGGTAGAATGTCCAGTATGAGCAAATTGAAGATCAACTAGAGAATTTGCTATCGCCTGATAACGAGTGACATCGCAGAACTCACGTTCGCGGGCCATATCCGTCATCGAGATGTACAAATCAGAAAGATGCTGGTGTATACCTTCAAAGGTCATGGCATACTGCTGAGTAGGTGGAGGACGTGGGGCAGTAGGAGGAGCAGTACGTGGAGCAGCAGCAGTCATACTACGACGAGATAGCTTAAGAAACTTGGGCTCAGGATCTTGAGTATAAGTTGACAGATCAATATCAAAACGCTGGAAGATGCGTGGGAGAATCATCGCATAAGAGAGATTTCTATCTCTTGCACGACAACGTCCCATCATCTGGATAACAGTCTTAGGGGCAGAAAAAGGAATCTCCTTAAGAATGTGATATATAGCAGACAGCTCAAGTGATGTGACATCATCCTTTGAAGTAGACTTCGGAAGAAGAGTGGAGTAGATGATGCGATGCAATTCCTAATTAAACAAGTTCAAGTTATTTGCCTTAAACTTTCCAGAGCGAACTCGATCAGGGGCATAGAGTTCAGCTTTGAAACTAGCAAGTGTCGTGCCATCGGGGAAATCAAATTCAGTGATATCATCAAGCAGTGCACCTTCGTTAGAAATACCAAGGATTTCCGCTAAGAGGACATCATTGAACTCGATATCTAGTCCGCCAACACGAGTACTTACGTCAAACGTGTTTAGTATGATATTGCAGTAGAAAAGTCTAATGGCATTAGTAGCTAATGGGAAACAAAGTTTAACAACGTGTTGTAACCCTAATGCCTCAAAATAAGGGCGGTGTTCTGGATACACAGTCCATTCGATAGGAGCGCCTGTGCATATGGATCGCATAGAGAAGTCTCCATACCACAGAAGGGCTTGATCTAGGGTTTGAAAATAAAATCCTTCGAACGTGCCATCGCTCGATTAAACTGGTGAAAAGAGGGAATCCGTGGGTGGATTTGAAGATGATCCTTCCTCACTAGGATTGGTCGTCTTCTTCCTCTTGAAGGGGTTAAATCCCTTAGACGGCATTGTGCAAATAAAGTAAATATGCACGAAATTAAAAGGAGAAGAAATACGGAGTTATACCTCTCGAGATTCAAGTATGTTGTAGAGGACAACGATCTCCGCACGAATCCAAAATTTGGATGGATTTTACCACGTAGATTGGGAGAAACGGAGTGGTAAAGAACTAGGGTTTGAGAGCTTTCGCACGGCTGCTGTTGCTGTGAAGGTGGTTTTAGAAGTAATGAAGAAGAAAGGCTCTCGGGTTCTGGTTATATAACCAGATACTACTAACCGAACTCGGGCCAAATTCGGTCCGAATTCTGGCCGAATTCGCCTGGGGTTCTGTTAGTTGGTTTGGGCCACTTTCTTTTTCATTGACTCATTTCAAAGATTTAATTCAAATATTAGTAATTTCAACATTCAATTAATATAATTAATATTATTTTATAGATTAAATATCGTTACACAGTGACTGTCTCAGATTAGCTGTAGGAGTACTGTCCCAGCTGGCGGAGGTTCACCGGAGAACTCTTAAGTACCACTTCGCTTCAACCGTAGTTGTGGTGACAGACAGACTCTTTATTGGCTTATCTCTAACAAAGTTTTTGCGTATTGAAAATATAATCATAAAACAAAATTAATTAACATTATTGACGTCCAAAATTTCTATTTCTCGACGTAAACAATTGAAACGATCTTCTGCTAGAGGTTTTGTGAAAATGTCAGCTAATTGATTTTCAGTGTCTATGTACACAAGGTCAATATCTCCATTCTGATGATGATCTCTAAGAAAATGATGTCGGATCTCGATATGCTTAGTACGAGAGTGACATACTGGATTCTTAGTCAAATTAATCGTGCTCGTGTTGTCACAGAAAATGGGAAGGTGTGTGAAAAATAAATCATAGTCTTCTAAGGTTTGTTTCATCCATAAAATCTGAGCACAACAACGTCCTGCGGCGATATACTCAGCCTCTGTTGTTGATTGGGCTACAGAATTTTGCTTTTTACTAAACCATGAGACTAAAGTCTTGCCTAAGAAATGACATGTGTCGCTGGTACTTTTTTTCTATCAACTTTGCATCCAGTAAAATCTGCAACCGAGTAACCAATAAGGTCAAAGGACTTAGTTTTGGGATACCATAAGCCAACAGAAGAAGTGCCCTTAAGGTATCGTAAGATACGCTTAACTGCGCACAGATGTGATTCCTTTGGATTAGCTTGAAAATGTGCACACAAGCAAACACTAAACATAATATCTGGACGACTAGCAGTTAAATAAAGTAAACTACCGATCATACCTCGATACTTACGTGTGTCGACAGGCTTGCCTTGTTCATCAATATCAAGCTTTGTTGAAGTTGCCATCGGAGTGCCAATAGGTTTGACATTGTCCAGATCAAACTTCTTTAGCAAATCTTTTGTGTACTTGGCTTGATTTATGAATGTCCCATTGTCAGTTTGTTTGATTTGCAGTCCGAAAAAGAATTTTAGCTCTCCTATCATGCTCATCTCAAACTCATTCTGCATACACTTAGAGAATTCTTGACAAAGAGATTCATCAGTAGATCCAAATATAATATCATCAACATAGACTTGTATTAAGAGAAGCTTGCCATTAAAAGACTTAATAAACAAAGTAGTGTCAACCTTGCCTTTTGAAAAATCGTTGTCATGAAGGAAAGAGCTTAGACGATCATACCAAGCACGAGGGGCTTATTTTAAACCGTATAAAGTTTTCTTCAACTTGAAAACATGATCAGGGTTTTTAAAATCTGTGAAACCTGGAGGTTGTGCTACAAAAACTTCTTCTTTCATAAAACCATTTAAAAATGCACTCTTGACATCCATTTGAAATAATTTGAAATTATGAAAATATGCAAATGCACATAACATGCGAATGGATTCTAATCTCGCAACTGGGGCATAAGTCTCATCGTAATCGATACCTTCTTCCTGATTGTATCCTTGAGCTACGAGTCGAGCCTTATTACGAGTCACTAAACCATTCCCGTTCAGTTTATTTCGGAATACCCAACGGGTGCCAATGACCGGATGATCAATAGGCTTGGGAACAAGTTCCTAAACTTGATTCCGTTCAAATTGGTTTAATTCCTCTTGCATAGCATCTATCCAAAAACTATCACTGCATGCTTCATCAATAGTTTTGGGTTCTAGCTGTGATATGAATGCAACACTAGAAACAATATCTCTACTGGATGTACGAGTACTTACACCTTTGGTAATATCACCAATTACCAAATCCTTTGGATGATCAGTCGTAAATTTTAATCTTTTCGGCAGACTCTGAAGGTAGCTGGTTCCTGGATCTTCTCTAGGAGGATCAGCTAGTGCTGAGCTTGGTTGAGAATCAGCTGGTGTTGAGCTTGGTACAGTTAGATCTTCGTCATTGTCATCGATAGTCATTTGATTCAATTCATCAAAGACGACGTTGATTGATTCTTCGATGATCATAGTTCGTTTGTTGAAGACTCTGTATCCGTTGCTCTTGGCCGCATAACCTAAAAATATACCTTCATCGGCCTTTTCGTCAAACTTTTCCAAATTGTTTTTTGTATTAAGAATAAAGCATTTACAACCAAATATTCTAAAATATAAAACTGATGAAATTCTATCAAACCATAACTCAAATGGAGTCTTCTTCGATTTGGGTCGAATTAGAACTCTATTGAGAACAAAACAAGCTGTATTGACCGCTTCAGCCCAGAAATATTTGGGTAGACTAAACTGGTTTAACATTACTCTGGCCATTTCGGATAGAGTTTTGTTCTTACGTTCCACAACTCCATTTTGTTGTGTAGTCCTAGGGCAGGAGAACTCGTGTACAAAATCGTGTGTGGCACAAAATTGCTCAAACTCTGCATTCTCGAATTCGTCTCCATGATCGCTTCTAATACGAGTGATTATGTAACATTTTTTATTCTGTACTTTCTTGCAAAAGGCGACAAATTTGGATAATGTATCATTATTGCGTGTCAAAAAGTATACCCACGTGTATCTAGAGTAATCATCTACAATTACAAAAGCATGTAACTTATCTCCGAGGCTAGCAACTCTGCTAGGACCAAATAAGTCCATATGTAGCAATTGTAGAGGTCTAGTAGTACATACTGCATTTACTGACTTGAATGTGGATCTGGTAGCTTTGTTCTTTTCACATTGGCTGCATACCGAATCCTTCTTAAATGTTATGTCCGGTAAACCGCGTACTAGCTTCTTCGTGGATAATCTTGAGATTGTGTCCATATTTGCGTGACCGAGTCTCATATGTCACAGATGACTCTCATCACTTTTAGCCATTAAGCATCTACCTGAAATGTTAGTTTCTTTCAACTAATAGAAAACATATATGTTGTCTTCCCTGATACCTTCAAAGATAGTACTACCAGTTGAGCTATCAACTATAGTACATTTGTCTTTGCCAAAGTTGATGCCATAACCATGATCAGCTAAATGACTTATGCTGAGTAGATTATGTTTCAACTCGGTAACCAGACAGACATCCTTAATCACAGGATAGGGAGATTTACCAATATCACCGATACCAATGATATACCCTTTCAAGTTGTTACCGAAGGAGACATAACCTTCCTTCTTCTTCTTCGACAGTGTTGCAAATAGTGTAGCGTCACCGGTCATATGCCGTGAACAATTGCTGTCGAGGATCCATTTGCTTTTAGCATGTGAAAGGCGTTCCACCTACAAAACAGTTTACAGATAAAACTTTTGGTACCCATTTCTTGTAGGGTCCTGAAATATTAGCTTTTGGTATCCATGCATAAATATTTAAATCAACAAGCTTTCTGATTCTACATGCAGGAGAAATATGACCAGTGTGGCCACAATAATGACATTGTGCATGTTTAGTGTTAAAAGCTGAGTGATGTGCATGGTTGGTAGGTTTAGGTTTTCTAATATAGAAGAAAGCATACCTATAATCATGTTTGGGCTTAACCTTTTGGGGTAAAGGTTTGATATGGTTAGGTCTGACAGTGTTTGGTTTGGGAATGTTCCGATTATTCGGTAAGTGACACGTGTTAGGGTAGGAAGCAGCGGTCTCAGGCTATTTTCCTAACCTAATTTCCAATCTTTTGGAAGTATCATACAACTTAGTATAGTCAGAAATGAGTGCTTCTATTCTGACTTGTGCACTTTGAAGACTTTTCTTCTCTTTAGAAAGTTCTTCTTTCAGTTGGTCAATAACCTTGTCTTTTTCTTCGGATGACTTGGTAGTCTCGTGTAATAAGAGCTTAATAGAAGAAAACTCACCAGACTCACTAACATTATCTCTAACCTCAGCTAGTAGGTCGGTAAGTCTTCCTATTTCACCTTTGTACTCTTTGAGTACCTTCTTAGAGGTTTGATATTTGCTACACAGTTTTCTGTAATCACTTAACAGTTCACTGAAGGCTTCTCCTAATTGCTCAAAGGTGAAGTCATCATATGTATCAACTACAGGTTCAGAGAGTACCTGATCGGATGCCATAAAGCATACATTTGCAGCATCTTCTGATTGTTCATCTTCTGAGTCGCTGGCTTCACTTTCATGCCATATGCTGGTGTTGGCATATCTCCGAGATGTTGATCTCTTCAGATTCCCTTTCTCATACCTGTTGTTCTTCTTGTTTGATGATGAGTTTGTAGGACAATCCTTCTTCATGTGTCCCTTCTTCTTGCAGCCATAGCAGACAGCATCATCTTGATACCAGTTGTTGCTGCTATTGTTTTTCTTGGCTTTCTTCTCATATCTCATGAATCTTTTGAATTTTTTTCTAGGAGTGCTTGATCTTCAGCATCAGATTCACTGCTGTCTGAATCACCTTCAGCAGCTTTTCTGTGCTGAGCCTTGAAAGCGATCGTCTTCTCCTTTGGTGCAGGCTCTTCAAAATCTTGTAGCTCCAGTTTATGACTGAGTAGCTTACCCATGAGTACTTCGAGGGACATAGTTGTGAGGTCGTTCCCTTCAATGATTGCAGTAGCCTTTGGAATCCAGTTCTTGGTAAGTGCTCGCAGGAGTTTGCGAATCTTTTCATGGTTACTGTAATCTTTGCCTAGGGAGGACAAAGGATTTATAATATCCAAGAATCTTTCGAACATCTGAGTAACTTTTTTGTTGGGCTTCATCTTGAACACCTCATACTCTTGAGTAAGTCGGCTGACCTTTGATTCTTTGACTTGAGTCGTGCCTTCATGTGTGACTTTAAGAAGCTTTCACACTTCATTAGCAGTTGTGCAGATAGACACCCTGTTAAATTCAGTTCTGTCTAAAGCACAAAATAAAGCGTTAATAGCATGTGCGTCAAGACTGGCCTTTTTTTTTTCTTTCTCTATATATCTGTTATGGGGTTTTTCAATTAAAACTCCATCAACATTTATACGAGGTGGCTTTTGATAGCCATCAATAACAATAGACCATAAATTAAAGTCAAGTGATTTCAAGAAGAAACTCATCCGTGTTTTCCAATAGGTATAATTTGTACCATCAAACAGTGGAGGTCTGTTTGTGGCCTGGCCTTCACTTGTGAATTTCACAGTTGTTATGTGTTGTGCTGTGAACTATATAACAATTAATTAAATGACTAAATAATTGCAATGTTATCTTGCTTTACCTGTAACACCCACTCTGATACCAATTGTAGGAACGAAATCGTAAAGCAGAATACTCTAGAGGGGGGTGAATAGAGTTGGCAGCGGAATAATGCTAATTAAAAAAAATGTTAGCAGCAAGATCACAGAATAATAATTACAACTAAATAATGTAAAGGCAAAGATAAGAAAGCAAACGCAAAGACAGCGATGTATACTGGTTTCCCTCTGTTGAGGACTAGTCCAGTCGGTAGAACTCTTGCTACCAGTTGAATCCACTATTGGCAAAACCGTAAGTTTTCTTACGAAGTCCTTCCAAATTCTACAACGCGAGCTTTGATACGAAGAACTCGTCCAACTTCAATTATGAAGAGGTATTCTTCTATCAAGCCTTCTGATTACAATCACTCTGAAACTTTTAGACCGTACCACACTGGCAAATCGACTAGAGGATTGTAACTGGCTTGGGATATGAAAATTAAAGCTCTAGAAAAACTCTGTCGTGAGTCTTCTCTTTAATTTTTCAAATGCTGACTGGCAGGCGTCGCTCCAGATGAACTCCTCGTCCTTCCTCGTAAGCTTCGTCATAGGCTCCGCTATCCTGGAAAAATCTTTCATAAACTTCTTGTAGTATCCTGCTAGACCCAGGAAACTACGAATCTCTGCTACTGACTTGGGAGTTGCCCATGCTTTTACTGCTTCAATTTTCTTGGGATCCACAAAAATATCCTCTCCAGTCACCACATGTCCTAGGAACTCCACTATGTCCAAGAAAAACTCACATTTCGAGAGTTTTCCGTACAGCTTCTCCATACGCAGAATCTCCAACACGATCAACAGGTGCTCCACATGTTCCTCCTCGGTCTTCGAATATATCAGAATATCGTCAATGAAGACTATAACAAACTTGTCCAGATACTTGTAAAAATCTTTATTCATCAAGTTCATAAACACTGCTGGAGCATTGGTGAGTCCGAACGGCATCACTAAGAACTCATATTGGCCGTATCGGGTACTGAAAGCTGTCTTCGGAATATCCTGCTCTCGCACCTTCATCTGGTGATATCCCGACCGAAGATCAATCTTAGAAAAGACCTTCGCTCTACTAACTGGTCAAACAGCTCATCAATCCGCGACAAAGGGTATTTATTCTAGATGGTGATGTTATTGAGTGCACGGTAATCAATACACATCATCACAGTCCCATCCTTCTTGGGCACGAAGAGTACCGGTGCTCCCCAAGGTGAAGCACTGGACCGAATAAAATCCTTGCCCTCCAACTCATCAATCTGGGCCTTCAACTCTGCAGCTTCCTTCGGATTGATCTTGTAACAATGATGGGAATTCGGTGCTGATCCGGACAATAGGTCGATGCTGAACTCTACGTCTCGATCGGGCGGCAATCTTGGCAACTCCTCGGGAAAGACGTCAAGATACTCTGCAATCAGCGGATGCATCAAC
The DNA here is from genome assembly GCA_029216955.1 of Iris pallida. Classification (NCBI taxonomy): domain Eukaryota; kingdom Viridiplantae; phylum Streptophyta; class Magnoliopsida; order Asparagales; family Iridaceae; genus Iris; species Iris pallida. The sequence goes on from JANAVB010037420.1 coordinate 4,551,236, forward strand.
TCCTGATCTTCTGTAACTGCTCCGAAGTAGACTCCCTCTGTAATGCCCATATCTCGTATTACGTATTTAGAATACGTGTACGCATTTTGATCCGTATTGCATGTCTTTCTGTTTGATTTATTTTTGTATTTCATTGATTGGTTTATCTTGGTTCGGTTCAGTTTGTTTGGCTTGGTTCGGTTTTGCCTGATTTTATGTGAACCAAACAACTCCTACCTACCACCACACTCTTCATTAAATATCCCACTCCCCTTTCTATCTCTTCTATTATTACTCATTACTCTTTCTTCTTCCCCACCATTACTCTTCACCAACCTGAGAGAGAGTGGAGAGCTTAGGCAAGTGCACCTTGCTTCATGGAGGAAGTCTATTTTTATTGTTCCATTGTTTTTTCTTATGTGTTTCTAACCACTTTAGTACTTAGCACTTTTCATTTCTGTGGTTAATTTCTTATAGATCTAGTTTTGTGGTATTTTCGATTCTCATGAATTTTGATCTATCAGACTTGCATATTTTCGTTAGTTGATGGTTCCATGTTGTAGAGAATTTTGTTCTACCCCATTTTGACCTATGGAAGTCCAAATTTGGACTCCTTTGGAAATTGGGTGGTGTGGAGAAGCCATGGTATTTTCCATGAACTTCTTTTCAGTTGGCAACAAATTGTTGCTGGCTTGCAATTGTTTGGCCGCAGGAGTCTTGCTTAACCGCTTGGACCTGGCAACATTATTTATTTGCTGTCATGATGGCACTTCATAGCAAGCATAGTAATTGTGCCAAGCTTAACATTTGAGTGCCCCATGCAGTGTGCGTTTTGCATGCAATTGAGTTTCTAGCCGCATAAGGCATCATATTTAATATATTTATCACCCCCAGTTTTCGAATTAGGGGTATTTTCGTCATTTTTTAAGTTTTATAATTTTTTAGGAATTTTATTTGATTTTATATAATTTTTAGGGATTTATTTGGTTTGGATTTTATCCAATTCGGACTTAAGTTGGAGACCCAGGTAGCCTGGACACCAGTGGAACCCACATACTAGCTGGGCTTGGTCCACATACCATCCTAATTAGGTTAGAAACCATAAACCCAACTTCTATGGCTTAATTAGTCATTTTAGAGGCTTAATTGGTTAATTAGAAACAAACCGAATCCAACCTAAGTCTAATGGGTTTGGAGGGTTATTGGATCCACCCAAAACCCAAACCCCCCCCCCCCCCACTTGGCCGGCCACAAGGTAATCACCCCCCCCTCTTTCTTCTACACTAAGCAAACACTCTCTCTCTCTCTCTCTCTTTTAAAAATTCATTTTCTTTCAAACTCTTCTTCCTCCAAGAAATCCATTTCTAGGTAAGCTTTTAATTCTCCATTAATTCCTCTTTACCATTTATTGCTTTCACAATAATTGTAGAGGAGGAGATTCTCCACAATTTGCCCATAGAATTTGTTAGGTTTCCTAAAAATCTAGGTTAAGGATTATTAGGGGTTTATATATATAAAATGGTATATATATATATATATATATATATATATATATATATATATATATATATATATATATATATATATATATAATTATAAGTATATGTGTATGTGCGTTTGTGAGAGTGGTATTGGTGTCATGAGAGTGTCATGAGATGGTGGTGAGAGTGTGTGTTTGTGAGTGTGTGAGTGTTTGTGTGAGTGTGTAGATATATATATAAATATATCTATATGTGTGTGTCTATGTATATGTATATATATCTATATGTGTGTGTGTGTATTTATATATATGTAGATAGATGTGTGTGTGTTTGTGTATATAGATATGCATATATAGATAGATAGATAGATATATGGATATAAAGTTGGATATATATATATATATATATATATATATATATATATATATATATATATATATATATATATATAAGAATTTTATTAAGATAAATATATATATATATATATATATATATATATATATATAGAGAGAGAGAGAGAGAGAGAGAGAGGAAGATAGGAAGAAGAGATGAAGAAGAAGACCAGCAGTCGCAGCAGCTACAGCTGCAGTAGCAGCAGTAGCACTGGCAGCCGCAGCTGCCAGTTTCCTCCCCCCCCCCCATTTTGGCCCCCTTAAACCCTTTAAACCCCCCCCCCCAATGGATATATCTATATATATATATATATATATATATATATATATATATATATATATATATATGTATATATATAGATAGATACATAGAGAAAAACAAGAAGAAGTTTAAGAAAAATTAGAAGAAGAAAGGTTAAGAGGAAATGGAAGAATTAGAAGAGTTAGAAGAGAAGTAGAAGGAAGGAATAGAAGAAGTTAGGAAAAGAATGAGAAGAAGATTAGAAGAGAATAGGAAAGGAGAATAGGAATTAGTAAGGAGGAGAAGAAGAGAATTAGAAGAAGTAAGAAGAATTAGAATGGGAAGAAGTTAGAAGAATTAGAATGGGAAGAAGTTAGAAGATTTAGAATGGGAAGAATTAGAAGAATAGGATTTTAGAGGAGATCGAGTTAGAGGGTGAATTTGAGCCCCGAGTGTCGGATTGAGATGAAACTTGGCGTGGACCTAGAATACGTGAATTAGATTTTGCGGGTAGGTTCCCGAGTTGAAATCGGGGTTGTAGGGCGCCGGTATCGCGCCGTACCATTGCGTATCTTAAAATATTCAAGATATCGACAATGGGCCGTAAGATGGACTAGACGTCCACTTTACCTAGGTATCTTGGTAGGTAATATATGTATAGGCTATTATCTTACTACCCTAGGGAGCACGGGTCAAAATACCAAGTGTAGGTAGGCTAACTAGGTTTCCACCTAGGCTAGAAATTTACCTTAGAAAGGGTAAATTAGGTAATTGGCCTACGGCCAAGATTTGAGTTTTGAAGTCCAAGATGGACTTGGATATGGGTTGTAGAGGTTGGTAATGATTAAAAATAGTCGTCTAGACCTAGTCTTGACCCCGGTTAACCACGGTTGACTTTTTAGACCAAAAGTCAACTATGGGTCAACACTTTACCCAATTTAGTCCAAAATTCTATTAAACTTGGGCAGTTGACCAAAAGTCAACTATTAGTCACCATTGACCTAGAGTTAACCTAGGGTTGACCTAGAGTTGACCAGAGTTGACCAGTTGACCAAAAGTCAACTATAAGTCAACCGTTGACTTAAATCGACCTAGATTAATTCTGTTTGACTTGCATTAACCCAGTTTGACCTAACTAGACCTAGATTGACTTAGTTTGACTTGTCTTAACCTAGAATGACTTAATAGGGTTTAAATTTGATTTGACTTTATTTCCTAAACAGAGTATTGATACATCTTGTTCTCTATAGGTCCTCGAGACGCAGCATTTGATCCCGTTGACATATCATATCATATTACAGGCGAGTACATTCTTTGACACTTTTCTAATTTACGATGATTGTTATAATTCATGTAATTATTGTAGATATGCTTGTTCTCGATACATTGGTCACACGGATTGGTATTCATGGATCCCGACATAAGATATTATTTTTCGTTATCTTGGTATATCTTGTGCAAGCTCCCTTGTAGATCTTGTGCAATATATGGACACCGATTCTCGAGGAGATTTGCTCCCTTCTCGTAGAATCCCGTGTCATAACGTGTCTTGCTTGGATCCACTCTACCAGTCGAGGACGGAGAGTATTAGTGTAGATATGTGGTCAAAGCCTATTGTACACCTATTGTGCACCTATTGATTGTGAGTGTTGATCATACACCCCACGTATGATTAGCCAGGCCAGTTACTATTTATGCAAGTTCCCAAGCCGGCCATATATTGTAGCTAGTACTCACACACCTAGATATATGATTCTTGATTCTTGTACATGCCTTGATCAGTTTACTTGCCTCGTTCTTGCTCTAGATTTACAGCTTACCATGCCATGATACTCACATGTACATTCCATGATTTTCTTGTATATACTCTCTATTTACTGTCTTATAGCATTTGTCATATCTTGTGAACTGTTGTTAGTAGATTGTACTCGTTCCATCCTGACAGGATATGTTGACAAAATATTACAGATGCTGATGAGGGGGATTACTGTACCTACTGCGGTCTGGATGACGTAGTGGGCATAGACTTGGAGATGTTGGTCCAGCAGTGCTTAGCTCCGCCTGACGAGATCTTACCTATTGCTTAGTTAGAGTAGGTCTTTTGTACTGGACCTTGTCTCCAGCTACATTTGAGACTGTTATTATTATGGATTGTATTAGAGACTTGGACTTGTATATATTCTTGTGTTGGACTTGACAGGTTATTATTTTTATCGTCTTGTTGTCTTTATCTTTCAGTCTTTACTTTATCATCTTAAAGTTGTGATTGAGTACTCATATATATTCATTGCTTGTCCTCCGTTCGGAGTTGACCATATTCTCGACAGGTTTTTGATATATATATAAACTGTTATTAGAGTAGAAAACCTACAGCGTTCCACGTCGTTCTTACGGTGAGGGCTGGGCATTGTCACGTGCACGTGCCCTTATAGCGGGTACGGGTCGTGACAACATTGGTTACTACATCCACTAATGTCCAGTCGCATGCATTCTTTAAAATAATGTGCACCAACCGCATGAAGGACTTGAAAATACTTGATGCATTAAAGAAAGTACCTCAGCCGCATGCCTTCTTTAATACATTTATTAATACAATTGTTAATGCATTCTCATTCTTTAATGCATTTGATTATTATATACCTTTCCTAAAACCTAGCTGCATAAGAGTTCTCGGATGCATTACTTTAAATGCATTCATTAATACATCCTTTAGTACTTTTAATGTATTTGATTAGATGATACAAGAGTTAATGAATGCACTTTGGCATTAGCCGCATGGAACAAACATGGGCCGCATGTAATTAAATAAGAAATGGACATGCATGCATGGCATGCTTTAGTTGCATGTTTTGCATGCATAGAAAGTATTATACTAACAAGTTAGCCGCATGGCTACATTGGAATGACATTTATTAATAGCATTATATTAGTCTTGCTTGCATTTACATGCAACCACAGAGCCGCATATACACTAGCATGTTGCCTGCAAATTGCAAGCACGTAAATGTGCCGCATGACATTTCCTTAAGTGAGCCGCATATGCCTTGCCATGTAAGCATATTTTAATATTTTATATGCTTTATATTTTACATGCTTAGCTATCAAGTGAGCCGCATGAGAAGCATATGGCCGCATGGCCATTCACTAATTGGCCGCATGGCCACATACATATAACATGTGCATGACCAATAATTCTTGGCCGCATGTATTGTTTGAGTGGCCACGTGTTTTTTTCTTTTGCTTGAGTGGAAGCTTGCATTTATTGAAGGTTCCTCTCTCCTTGTCTTTTCTGGTTGCATGAATATTTTTTGCGAGCCGCATGGCCCCCTTCAGTTATTTTTTGGCCGCATAAGCTTTGGCTGGCCGCATGGGTGGCCTCCCACTCTCTTTGGCCGCATGTAGGTTCTCACACTTTTGGGCCGCATGGGGTCCACTTTGATTGTTTAATATTTTATTTGCCTGAATTGTGGTCAGAATTTCTTCCCACTCCCAACATGAAAGTTGTAGAGTTTCTCCTTGGCTTCAAGAATATATATATTATATATATATATTATTATTTACTTGTGCAAGTTTCTCCCTTTCTTGATAATGACATGACTTGATAGTGACCCGCCGTGGTGCACTCCTGACAAGATAATTTGACCTGACAAATTTGACATGATAACTTGACATGATAATTCTTGATAGTGGCCCGAAGTGACGCACTCTTGACATGATAACCTGACATAATATTTTTCGAATTGCTGTTGCGACGACTAGCATGACACAACAAGATTGAATGGCCTGAACACCGTGGGCGATTGTGCTTGTACAAATAAAATCGTCTTGTCTTGCAACATGTCTAGGACGGGGACCCCTGAGTACCACGGTCGGGGGTACCCACTGAAATCGACTAAGGCTAACAACTAGATTAATCCAGTAGTCATGAAGAAATTTTCCAGTTACAGGCAATCCCGTTATCTGGGCGCCCCACTTGGGATCTGTAGCCTGCCGACGAGTAGGGCACATTTCCAGCACACTGTCATGTGTTGCACCCTTATTGTACTAATATTCGACCTGGATAACCTGGATGGTCTGCAGGGCTTGTGGCTGTAGAATAATCTCGCTGCATCTTGTTAGTAACTAGGCCTGTGATAACCCTAGTTACTTAAAGTATCAAGCCGTACTTATTGCTTGGCCGTGATTGATTGGATGAGGTATAATCAATCTAGTCTTATTTTGATCCTGTGCAAGATTGTTACATGACCTGTTTTCTTATTTTATCTTGCCGATAAATGGTGGGAGAAACCAAGTTCTGTTCAGACGAAGGGTTACAACCCCGGTCCTTGTTTGGTTTACGGGTTGTAACCTGGTTATTTGAATAGTCCCATGGTTATCTCATCGTATATCACCTGCCATATTTCTCTTTAATTACTGTCTTTATTTTGTAATTATATTCTTGTGCTAATTGCTGGTTTTAGTTCCTAAGTGAAGCCTCCTTTGTGGCACTTGCTCTTTCTGGGTTCTGACTCAGCTGGTTTTGTATGGCCAGATACCGGAGCAACTCCAGAGGATCTACCGGTTTTTCCGCCAGAAGGTGACCACTAGACGGAATCCTGGCAACGAGTGGGTTATTTTTGGCTCTCCCACTTTATTGTAAAAATTATTTTTTGAGGCGTTTAGCCGTCGAGCAAGTGTTAGCTCGTGTACATTTTACTTACTGTCTGCCTACGGGCTGTAACATAATTGACAACATAGGGTTGATCATGTATGACTAAAACTCTTGCTAGTTCTCATATTTTGTAACGACTAGCTTCATGATCAGCTGAATATGTAATGTTTGGGACGCCTTACTATTGTATATTTGGTGATCTTACATCTTGTAACATTTACTTACTTGCTTGTGATTGAGACACTAGGCTTGTTATTGACCATAAGAGACTGATGTATTGTAGATAAACCCTCATATATCTAGACAACCGTGACCATATAGTGAAGTGGATCCCATTTCATTATACGTAGCTGGCTATGTCTGCCCCTGCTCTCCAGTGTTCTGGTTCTGGGGCGTGACATAGTTTAAGTGGTGGCCCATGCAGGTCTTGTAAGTCAAGATATGTGAGGGTTTACCGAATAGATGTCTCAATCCATACTCGCCCTTGATCTCTGCTCGTATCCTCTTGATTCATGAAATTCTTGTCCTGATCACATGATTGTAATTGTTGGTCTGTCCTGGTCCTTCCTTATTATTTCCTATGTCGTCTTCTTCAGCGGCATTTTTCCTGGACCTGTCGATCAGCAAGGCGAAGTGCCTCCTGTGGACCAGCAGCAACCAGAAGATCAGGCCCAACACTCAGGAGCAGTCTCCCGAGTCATGTCTACCGGGGATCCCGAGCCACCAGTTCAACCCATATCCAGCCTGCAGATACCGATGATGTCACTTTGGTGGGTCTCATCAGGACCTTATTAGCTTCCCAGGATCGTAGAGGAGATGCCTTGTACCAGGCAGTGGAAGATGCTCTGAACAGAGGCGATCGTCATGGGAACATTACAGCGAACAGTTTCAAGCGCCTGAACCCTCCATTCTTTGATGGTAGCGAAGATGCTATCGCTGCTGATGCGTGGCTTCAGGACACAGAGGTGATATTGGAAGCAGCGAAGACCCCAGAAGATGAAAAGGTGGTCGTAGTGCGCCTGCAGTTATTGGATCTAGCCCACAGCTGGTGGGCGGCTCAGGCCGTTGGACTAGTAGCGCCTATTGTCTGGACAGTATTTCGAGGGAGGTTCCAGGCGAAGTACTTCGATGCGGTGGCTCGGTACGATCTACAGACCAAGTTCACCAATCTGAAGCAGATGGACAGGACGGTCGATGGATATGCGGCCGAGTTCTCCAGGCTTAGTCGGTTTGCTCCCACCCTGGTGGCGACCGAGTTCGACAGAGCCCAACGGTTCCAGCAGGGGCTCTACCTCGAGATTTTGTTGGCAGTAGAGCAGTTTGAGCATCAGACTTTTGATACGGTACTGAGGACAGCCAGGAGGCACGAGTATACCTCCCACAGGATAGTGGACAGGACCGGAGGTCGGAAGCGATCTCACGGCCAGATGACCCAGTCGACATCACCAGCCCCGGCAGTCAGGTCTTTGACAATTGGAACTCCGAGGCAGGCGGCCTCAGTTACGTCAGTCACGTCCCCTCAGCAGCAGAAGCAGAAGCAGTCTTCCACAATGGACTGCACTCATTGTGGGAAGCCAGGACACGTTGTTCGGAGTGTTGTAGAGCTCAGGGATTGTGTTTGGCTTATGGGGCACCGGACCACAAGATAGGGTCCTGTCCGAATAGAGCCAGTTCCTCCTCATCGGCCCAGACTAGTCCCTCGGTAAGGTGACCAGCACCAGTGCAGCAACAGCAGTACCAGCCTCCGAGGCCACTACCGCCTCAGGCACAAGTCTTCCAGCAGCAGAGACCCCAGCAGTATACCCTGGTCCAAGCTCAGATTCAGAACCGGTAGAGTAGAGAGGTTCTTAGCAGGATATCTTCCCTCCTTCTCGTACCTTCGATTTCTTTGCTTACATACATGATTTCATGATTGATTGCTTAGTATAGCTTGCTTGAGATTAGTATAGCTTGTCTTTGCCACTCTAGCCTCTTGATTAAATTTCGAGGACAGAATTCTTTTAAGGTGGGTAGAGTTGTAATGCCCATATCTCGTATTACGTATTCGGAATACGTATACGTATTTTAACCCGTATTGCATATCTCCCTGTTTGATTTATTTTGGCATTTTATTGATTGGTTTATCTTGGTCCGGTTCGGTTTGTTTGGCTTGGTTCGATTTTGCTTGATTTTATGTGAACCAAACCACTCCCATCTACCACCACACTCTTCATTAAATATCCCACTCCCCTTTCTCTCTCTTCCATTATTACTCATTACTCTTTCTTCTTTCCCACCATTACTCCTCACCAACCTGAGAGAGAGTGGAGAGCTTAGGCAAGTGCACCTTGCTTCATGGAGGAAGTATATTTTTATTGTTCCATTGTTTTTCCTTATGTGTTTCTAACCACTTTAGTACTTAGCACTTTTCATTTCTGTGGTTAATTTCTTGTAGATCTAGTTTTATGGTATTTTCGGTTCTCATGAATTTTGATCTATCAGACTTGCATATTTTCGTTAGTTGATGGTTCCATGTTGTAGAGAATTTCGTTCTATCCCATTTTGACCTATGGAGGTCCAAATTTGGACTCCTGTGGAAATTGGGTTGTGTGGAGAAGCCATGATATTTTCCATGAACTTCTTCTCAGTTGGCAACAAATTATTGCTGGCTTGCAATTGTTTGGCCGCAGGAGTCTTGCTTAACCGCATGGACCTGGCAACATTATTTATTTGTTGTCATGATGGCACTTCATAGCAAACATAGTAATTGTGCCAAGCTTAACATTTGAGTGCCCCGTGCAGTGTACGTTTTGCATGCAATTGAGTTTCTAGCCGCATAAGGCATCATATTTAATACATTGGTTACTACATCCACTAACGTCCAGCCGCATGCATTCTTTAAAACAATGTGCATCAGCCGCATGAAGGACTTGAAAATACTTGATGCATTAAAGAAAGTACCTCAGCCGCATTCCACTACACCAAAATATGTAATTTGTAACACTTTTTTTTCCTCATTAGTAACGGTTATTACCATTGCAGAAAAGTAACAGTTATAACTGTGACTATAAATAAGCATCCGTTAGGAAAAAGCTAATTCTCAATTTTCATTATTTTTCTATTAGTTGTCACACTAAAAACCGTGACAAAAGATACAGATGAAAATTTCCCTAAAAAATTTTCCCGCAACATATTTCGTTGTTCCCTCTCCCTCTCCCTCTCCCTCTCCAATTTACTAAGAAAACTCCCCCCTCTCTGTTGTCTCTCTCTCTATATGGAGTTCCTCCCTCTCTAGAGAAAACACCTCCCTTTCAAGAGAAATCCAAATCGAACCTGTTGTTCTCTCCATCACCGATGAAAGAGTACATCATGCTTTCTCCATCACCAGCCCTTTGGATCACCGGTGAAGAGTACGTCCTCTTCTTCTCTCTGAAAAACTTGATTTGATTAGGGTTTGATTTCAATTTGATTAGGGTTTGATTTTGATATGATTAGGGTTTGATAATTTTATTTTTCTCCCATTCTCTCTCACAAGTCATGGAAACAGCCTCCCAATACTTTAGGGGTACATCCTCTTCTTCTCTCCATACCTGCATAGCGGGATCCTTCTTAATGCACATATTTCTGAATATATATGTTTTTCCTCTTTTCAAAAATACAGTTCTTTTATATCATGGAATCTACAGGTAGTTGGATGAGGGGTTCAAATTTAACTACTGTCAACTATGGAAGGCTCTGATCCTTCTTGATTCACAGAAAATACAGAATATAGGTGAACGATTTGGTGTTGGAAAGTACACAAAATACTTTCCTGTCATTTTCACTGGAAGGACTATTGAAAGGTGAACTCTTTATTTTATTCCATTATAATTGTTTATAGGTATTTATTTAGATGGTTTTGAGATTTCAAGATGCAACTACTTCTTATGTGGCAGGTAAGTGTTCTAGCAACCTGACCTCTGTAAAGATTTGATGCTGGATTAGGTTTTGACATGCTATAATTCCTTGACATTATATGAGTGAGTTAAGTTTAAATACTTAATTCCTTGATAATATGCAGGATTTGGTCAGTAAGAGGTATCCTTTTCTAGTGATCACAATTTGCAATCAACATGGTGCATCAACATCCTTTGAAAGAAGTTTTGACATGCTACATACGGGCTATAATTCCCTGACATTATATAAGTGAGTTAAGTTTAAATACTTAATTCCTTGATAATATGCAGGATTTGGTCAGTAAGAGGTATCCTTTTCTAGTGATCACAATTTGCAATCAACATCCTTTGAAAGAAGTTTTGATAGAAATAAATCAATAGTTAGTCTGAAAATGTAGAACTACAGTAACTTTGTACGGTCTTTCATAGAATAGAGAAGTAAAATATCATGGATGACTACAAGAGCTATAGAAAGCTTGAAATTTCATATTCGCAATCGACCACACCTACATAAAATTAATAAAATTTGTGTCCATCATCATCAACTCATCCCAAAAGGAATAAGAGGATTAAAGCCCCTTCGTATTTCATGGTGTCTATATGTTTTGTTGTTTCAAGACTGTAGTTTTTATAGCAGGATATTTAGTTTTAGGCAACAAATCGGTATCGGACTATTCATATGAGTATTGGTATCGGCGATATCGGTAGTATCAGCGGTTTCGGATCGGAGTATCGGATTTTTTGGTATCGGAAAAAAAATAATTATTAATAGATTTTTTACATTTAGAAACATATATTTTATATATTTAGGCATAATTTTAAGTATTTTCAGTGTTATTTCTTAGTAGTTTTGAAATTAAATGAAGTAGTAGTCACCCTTACCGATTGGTTTATATGAAATAGATAGATTTTCTTCTTTTACATGCTTTTACAATCTTATTATGCTTTAAATCCTTGCTGATTTGTTTTTTCGTTTACTTTTCTTTGCCAAATTGACCGGAAAAGAGACCCCCAATGTCGGTATCGGTCAGTATCGGGTATCGGTCGGTATCGGATCGGGACATGCTAAACCGTATCGGTATCGGCCGTATTGGATCGGTATCGGCCGATAATTTGAACCATGGTTTTAGGGTCTCACATTAATATTAGAGTTTGGCTCTTGAAATTGAGCGATATTAGAGTTTGAGTCTTGGAATTTTTGTTCACGTAGACTAATAAACAGTAATTTCGAGACCCAAATTCTAACATCGGTCAATATCGAGACCTAAACCATAACATTCATATATATGTGAGACATTAAAACTAAATAATCTTTTTTTGTAAGATGCTTGTGGTTCGAGGAGGATACTTTGCCATCAGATGTTCCTTTCTAAAACTGATATTTAATTTGTTTTACTGAAATGAACAAATAAATAAAACTAATTAGTTACAAAAGCTAAAATATTTAATTGTAAGAATTCAAAGTTTTATTATGTTTTGAGAAAGAAAAAATATACATATATATATATATATATATATATATATATATATATATATATATATATATATATATATATATATATATATATATATATATATATCGTTTAGATTTGGTTTAGGTTGCATTCTTGGTCGGACATCAACTAATTCGATCTCTAAAAAAATTGAAGGAAAAAAAGTAAGAGGTACCATTTTCTATATTATAAAAGTTTAGATCATGTCAAGCAACTGGGATGAAGGCACTGTTGTTCTATCATGTCAAGCAACGAAAGGTTTCTACATCCAAGAAAGCTAAAGCTTGTACTAGTAAATCTTCAAAAATAAATCCATGGTCATGATATCTGCTTTTTGGATGTCATGTGACATCCAAAAAATGTGTTTTACTATTCAACATTTGCATCAAGGTGTACTCCTGCATACAGGGGCAGATAAAGGATTAGTCAGTGGAGGCTCATAATACAGTACATAGTGGGCTTGAGAGAGAGATTTTTTTTAATGATTGAGAGGTCTTAGTTTTGAATCTGACACCTCCAACATAAAACTAACTACTTTTAACAACCAATAATAACTTAAGTTCTGCAACAATTAGCCCAAAGCCTCAAACTGAGCAAGTTTGCAGCTCTGAACACGAGATTGTTGTGCCGACTGACTTTCACATGAAAGCTTGAGCTGCTACAACCATGTCGACGAGCTTTCGTGGTGGCAAACTCACATATGGAGAGAAAGGGGGGAGGGAAGGGTTAAACTTATGTTTTTCTGAAAGTTAAATAAGATTACAGTCTCAAGTATAAATATGAATCAGTACATAAATTTCTTCCTTGTAAATTTCTCTATATAAATTTACAAGTTGTCTTCATCTTCCAACTTCCAATAGCTTTCTTTCCGAATAGAGTATAAAAGTTAAAGAGGAATTCATTTGCGATAAATGGATACATCATCCAAGTCTTACAAAAAAAATGATTAGGCATTACCGTATCCATGTTTACTGTATTTACGGATTTGAGCTGTAGAGATGCACATAGAAATCTCTGATAAAACTGCTGCTTTTATTTGGGCTTAACATTTTCCTTGTTTTTTTAATGTGATGTATGCAATTTGACAGGATTTAACTGATATTTTACCAAAGGACACATTTTTGTGGAAACTCAATCTTCTTAAATCAGGTACTGCTTATACCAACTCTCGACTACATGCTGTAGTAGCTGAAGTTTTAGTGCTTGCCAGGTACTTTGACTATAGAACTTTCGAAATGCCATTTCATATATTTTGTCAGCTATTCTGGTTTCCTATAGACATGGATGTGATGTGTTTTGAAGCGTACATAAAAACTGCTTCTCTGACTTGTTCAAGCTTTGTCCTGTTATACTTGAGCTAACAGTTCATCTAGACAGGCATGTCAAGTTTGGACTAATATGAAAAATCTTTTCTTGATGATGGTCACAATGACAATGTTGTTGATGATCGTTGTTCTTTTTATTGCTTCAGTTCTTCTTACTCAATAAGAATTTTATAGTGATGTCTATTCTCAAGCTTGAATACCATACAACAACACAAATAGAGATTTCCAGTTTGTCTCTTATGCAACTCTGTGCTATTGATATTATGTCCTGCATAGACACAAATACCATACAACACAAACAATTTCGATATGCCACAATGTATCTTAAAGTGTCCATGTCTGTGTGCATGTCGGACACAAGCACATCACCTAATTTCAGATACATGTACTTCCTAGCTAGGAAGCACGGATATGCAAGGGATGTTCCTTCAACCAGTGACATTTCCCCTCCTGTTGTTCTGTTATCTAGAGGTGTACCCTCTATGAATGATCCTCAACCTTTTGCTGCGCAAGATGGTACTTCAAATAATGAGGGTAACAGGTGTAGTAATGATTCATATGTCGAGGATCCTCAAACTTCAATTAGTCTATTGCCTAGAGATGCTCCATCCGTTGGTGATCTTCAACCTTCAATTCTTCAAGATCTGCCTTCAAATAATGAATGCAACAAGCCTTCTCCTCCTGTAGTAATGACTAACTATAGACGCTCTGTCCTCTGTGTTGCTCAAACTCATAATGTGCAAGGCTTATCTCCAATTCGTGAAGATAATGTTATTCAAGGTTTGCCTCCAATAAATGATAATAGTAATTCAATCTCTTCTCCATTGGCTGAGCCTGTAACAATGGTCTATTGATTTTGATTCGATCATTCTAGATCATATATTGCATCCACCTGACTCTGAGGGTGATCAGGCGTTTACGATCTATGTTGCTAATTCTGCTCCATAAACTTTCCTAGCCTTCCTGATGCTTCCTTAGGTCATGAGGAAGGAGAAATCCCTCCTCTTTTGGTCCTATTACTTCGTGGGTGTGCCATGTAGAAGATGAAGAAGCTCAGGGTGCACATCGGTAATGAGCTCGCTATACTACCGGTCAGAAATAAATCTAATATATACATGTCTATAACAAAATTACTCGATCCTCTTACAAGCTCCACGCCAATTCACAATATTCCAAATTTTTATGATTAAATTGATCAAATAGAATATTAGAGGCATTTCTAACCCTTCATATCTTAGAAGACACAAGTCGTTATCCAGAACTCGTGGCTCTTCTGTACTGGCTATTGTTGAACATAAATGCAATAGTTCTAAGATTGAAAGCTTTAGACTGAAGTTGGGTTTTGAACATGCTATCTCCAATGTTCATGGAAATATATAGCTATTTGTCAAACTTGGTCTTCTTTCCACAGTTAGAGACAAATGCTCCCAATCTGTATCCATATCTCTACGTCACAGTTCTCTGCCAGAGAATATTGTGATTTATACAGATTGGGAGCATGTTGAAAATAGCACTATAGGCTGAAATTTATGTTTTGGCCAATATCAGCTAAGCTTTGGGCCTTTTGGTCAATGTGCTGATCAAACTGGCCAAAAGTGTGAGCAAAAAGATTAATAGAGAGAAAACGGAAGACATACCTGGTTACAGCCACAGATGAACAAGCAGCTCATTCACAACCATGTAGTGGTAGTGGCAGTGTTAAACCCAAAACCTTGACAGTGTTAAACCCAAAACCTTAAAGTTAAAACATTTTCTTCTAGATTTCTGTGCAAAAAAGAAGTGATTGGTCCCTTTGCTTACATATTTGTATAACAGGGTGATTATAATTTGAACTTGAACTGACCACCAAGGTTCACAATATCGGTATCGGAATCGGTATCGGACTATTCCTATGAGTATTGGTATCGGCGATATCGGTAGTATCGGCGGTATCGTATCGGAGTATCGGACTTTGGTATCGGAAAACAAATAATTATTAATAAATTATTTACATTAAAAAACATATGTTTTATACATTTAGGCATAATTTTAAGTATTTTATCATTATTTCTTAGTAGTTTTGAAATTATATGAAATAGTAGTCACCCTTACCGATTGGTTTACTTACAATAGATGTGATTTTCTTCACACACACACACGCACACACACAATAGATGTGATTTTCTTTTTTAACATGCTTCTACAACCTTGTTATGCTTTAAACCCTTGTTGATTTGTCTTTTTTGTTTAATTTTCTTTGCTGAATTGACCGGAACAAAGACCCCCAATGTCAGTATCGGTCAATATTTGGTATCGGTCGGTATCGGATCGGAACATGCCAAACCGTATCAGTATCGGCCGTATCGGATCAGTATCGGCCGATACTTTAAACCATGCTGACCACTATAAAGAAAGGTGTAAATAGGTTTTGGTCTGGTTGGATTCATCACAGAATTGAGCAGGTTTTTAATTTGGGCTGTGACTGAGCAGGTTCTTTTTAGTCCAACTAACTTGGAGTGGAAATGCGTCTTTTGTTGGTTTGATTTAGCCATACTCCTTTCGGCCAACTTTGGATCTTAAGTACTGCTGATTGATATCAGTCAGTATATTATCCAACAGGCTACCAACTTGAAGTTGAGCTTATTTAAAACCTCATTGAACGCAATTCCGATTGTTGTGGGAATTGCTTTCAATGAGCTATTAATCTTCATTGCCTCCTAAACCCAACCCTGTTAAAGATTCAAAAAAAATGTGTACTTGGGTACTTGTTATGCACATGGTTTCCCCCAGGCCATGTTTGGCATGCTGTAGTGAAATCTTTAAAACTGAGTACCCCCATGTCATTGATTAGAGCTTGTTTAGATTGTCTAACATAGTTAAATGTTACTTACAGGCTACTTGGTTATCTTAACCTTAAACTATTAAGTGATCTCTATTACCTCCTTGAATTATCCCTGTAAAATAATTTGAGAAATTTTGTTGTGTATTTGTATGCACATGCTTTCTCCTGGTCATGTACATGTATGGCACATTATAGTGAATGCTTTGAGCTGAACACTGTATTGCTAATTGCTTGATGGATGGTGTAAGATAAATCTTTATGAGAACTATTAGAAATTCTTTCTAAGTAGACTTCCCTTAAAGCTGATGATATGACAAGATTATGTCTGCTGCTATCTGGTAATTTAATTTTTGGATCGATCCAGAATCATTCATTTAATTCAAGTGTGCCCTGACATGTAAAATTCAAATGTAAGATTATGTAACTAGGGATCATACCATTGAGAAACCTCCTGAAATAATGCTTACTCCATCTTATTCTGCTGCAGAGTAGTTTTCTAAGCTGTGTTTGATATGACATTATATTCTGTGCTAGAATCTCGCTATTTTTAGCAAGTTGTTTTTTCTTCTTTAACCCCATACTGTACATATGCACTCGTGACTATTGACATTTTTGAATGGGTGTTTAAAGCATTTCCACTTGATAGAAATGATGAGGTAATTATTTCCAGAAATGACTAAAATCTCATTCGTATTAATCACACTTCAGATGCTTATCCCATTGTGTTTTGATTGTACCAGGATGCTACATTTAGGGAATTCATTATCTTTGACTTATTAATGCATTGCAATCTCTATTTCTGTTTACTATGGTCTTAATATCTCAATGCCCTTATGTTCAATTAGAGTTTGGTTCTTGCAACGGCTTATGATGCAATGTTTTGACTTATCTACTGGTGCTTTTTGAAGTGACACTTCATTGGATATCTGTCTTTGTGTTGACATTTTGTTTTGTACAACTTGCAGGAAGAGCACAGAGCACGTGATCTCTTTTATGCTTTGTGGATTCCTGATCTCTTTATGAAAAGGGTGCAAGATAATGGAGAGTGGTCATTGTTTTGCCCTAGTGAAGCTCCAGGATTGGCTGATTGTTGGGGTGATGAGTTTGAAAAGCTGTACACGAAGTATGAGAAAGAGGTTGGTTTTCCTCCAAAATGAAATCTGTTTATTTTGTTTGAATTTGCTGTAATGTGGTTCTGCTTCTCCAGGGAAAGGCAAAGAAGGTTGTCCAAGCACAGAACCTCTGGTTTGAAGTTCTGAAATCTCAGATAGAAACCGGAACACCATACATGCTTTACAAGGTATGATGGTACTATCATATAGTGTCCTGACTCTGCAAATTAAATATTGTGTGGGCTAACCTTTTTATTCTTTTCCCACAGGATGCATGCAACAGAAAAAGTAATCAACAGAATCTTGGGACTATCAAGTCTTCAAACTTATGCACTGAGATAATTGAGTACACAAGTCCTTCAGAAACTGCTGTATGCAATTTGGCTTCAATTGCTTTACCACGATTTGTTAGAGAGAAGGTATGGTATGAACTGCAAACATATAATTACAAAAGCATCTATGAAATGTTGTTCAAGTTTTCTTTTCATTTCCTTTCAGGATGTTCCAATTGAGTCACATCCATCAAAACTGGTTGGCAGCATTGGATCAAAGAACAGATATTTTGACTTTGACAAGCTTGCTGAGGTGCTTAGATTTGTAAATGTTTTTTTTTCTCGATATTTCTTTTGATGCAGTATATTGATGGAATTTATGTCAAAAATGCTCTGCTAGGTCACTTCAATAGTAACAACAAACCTCAATAAAATAATTGATGTCAATTATTACCCAGGTCGAAACTGCAAGGCGATCAAACATGAGACATAGGCCAATTGGCATAGGAGTTCAGGGTTTGGCTGATACTTTTATCTTGCTAGGCATGCCTTTCGAGTCACCACAGGTACATAAATGCCCCAAGTGTTTATTTTGGAGTTATTGTGTTGCCTTATGTTCTTAGTTGTACTGAACGATTGTGTTGAATGTTTCTGCAGGCTCAAAAACTGAATGCAGATATATTCGAGACCATATATTATCATGCTTTGAAAGCTTCATCAGAAATTGTTGTAAAAGAGGGCCCCTATGAGACTTATAAAGGAAGTCCTGTCAGTAAGGTTTGTGTTGTCTACCTGTAATTCTCTGTATTGTACTAATAATATATATGTGGCTATGATCACTTTTATTATCTCAGAGGAATTCTCAATAATATTTGTGTTTTCTGCTTGCTATTCTGAAATCTCTACAATGTACAATATATGTGGCTAGAATCATGGGTATTACATTTTTCTAAAAATGATTATTACATAAGGATGTCTAGAAGAAAGACAATTTAGCATATGAGATGTATGGCTTGCTCAGCAGACTAATTGCCATATTGCTAACTTACAACTGGAAATTCATGTGCAATAATCTGGATAAACTTTTCCACTTGTATTTTGCTCATCATAGTTTACGTGCAGGGAATTCTTCAACCTGACATGTCAAAGATAATGAACTCACTAATTATCTAACTTTCCTATTTCTTATTCAAATAGAGATTTTCAGTTTATGCAAACAAGACTTGAAAACCCTTTCGAAGTTTTATTAGACGGACTTTACGTCTGTTGTATGTTAATACTGTTTTGTGGCCGCGACTACATATTATTAATAAAGAAAAAAAATCTGATCCTTGTTTGCATCTTATTTGAGTGCCTCAACCTGTATTTATTTCCAACTTACAAACTATATGACCTTTGCAAGTCACATGAATGCGCTGACATGGGTGCTCCGGTGCACTATGGTGCAGAAAACTGTTGGAAGATAGTGTAATGACAATAACTACATTTTACCGAGTAGTATACCAGAAACTTTTTTAGATTTTCGAATTCAGCCATTTTTGCAAGCCTTTTCAAGAGGTATAAATTCCCAGTTTTGTCTCTGAATCGCTGTATCATTGGTACTGAATATAGTAATAGTAGCTAGTGCCATATTATATCCTTTTTATGCTTCTCTTGTCTTGTATTATGGCCGTGTGATTAACATGACACAGCCAACTCGACTTGTTGGTAAATTCGGTTACAAGCAGATCTCTTGCAACTATTTTTATTTATCTTGCGGCTGACAAAGCTACTTGTATTTCAGGGTATAAGAAGGAATTGTTCAAGGGGCAGAATGAGAAGACAACTATAGGGACAAAAGCTTAGCTGTGGTCTGTGATATATGAAAGAAGAAAGACTATTCTAGCAGTAGATCAAACGAGGTCTTTTCTATACATCTGATGTGCAAGAAATGATGTCAGAAACTATTAAGTGCATGTTGTTTCCTCTGATGTAGGTTACAGGGTTATGCTTGATTCCCCTATTCTTTCCCACCATTACTTGACACCTTAAACTCTAGTTGGAAAATGCCATGAATTTTTTATAGTATTTTGAATTCATGTAGACTCTGACAGTGCTCATGATCTGATATTAATGTATCATTAAAGCTCTTTGTTTGAGATCTTGTAATATAAGTTTGTGTTAGAAACTTCTCATACATTTCTCTATTCCAAAGGTATCCTTTCTTATCTTATTTTTAGATAATTTGTCAGAATTTGTTAATGTTCCTCTTGGTTTTGATTTCTTACTGATGATATGTTGAGTTTGTATTGAACTTATAATGTTAGTTGTAGTGTGGTTTTATTACTTGTATAGCCTGTTGAATATATGTTTGTGTCAAAAAATATTTTTTTTTTGGAAAAATGACTTTTTGTAACGGTTATAACCGTTACAAAAGTGAAAAAAAAAGAAGGAACATATTTTTTGTAAGGGTTATAACTGTTACGAAGAGAATTTTGTCACAGTAATAACCGTTACAGAAAGTAGTTTTGTAACGGTTATTACCGTGACGAAAACCGTTACAAAAAGTATTTTTGTAACGGTTATTACCGTGACGAAAACCGTTACAAAAATTAGCCACGGTCAATTCGTCACGGTAATAACCGTGACGAAAATTATTTGTCACGGTAATAACCGTGACAACTTGCTTCTTTTGGTGTAGTGTTCTTTAATACTGTAGAAGCATGGAAAATATTAGAAATAAAGGCATAATGACCCATGCGGCTCTGGACAGCAAGCCTATGCGGTTCATACTGGAGTTGCTTTATGCGGCCCAAAAGGAGACCCCCAGACTCATGCGGCTCGGGGACATGCGGCTCAAATCGATGCCACGTGTTTCCCCCCTACAGTTGGCCATTGGAGTAATGGCCTCATTTAATGCTCTGACACGACTCGACGGCTGCGACGTCTCTGACATAAAGTGTCATAATGGCTCTGCCATAATGACAGATTCTTCGGGAAAAGAAGAAGATCTCTGACCCGATCTGTCAGAAATCCTATGTTGCCACGTGGCAAAAGTCTCATGCGGCTCGGTTAAAGAACAGCTTCATGCGGCTCCGTGAGGCGTCATTCTAATATGATTAACAGAAATCCGCCATATACGGTCCACTCATAGCCCGGCCTATGCGGCTCAATACCACATGCGGCCCACAGAAACTATACGGCTCATGGAGAGGTCGTCTCCTGCGGTTCGCAAAGACCACGCATATGAGGCTCACGGAAAGTTCGTCCCCTGCGGCTCGACGAGATGTTGACTCATGCGGCTCATGAAGGGTATCTCCCTGCGGTTCAAGTATTGGCCACTCTATGCGGCCCTGGCAGGATCTTCAATCAAAAGACGTGGCATTGAAGATTCGACCGAATCCCAACGAGAATATTTGACATCATCAGCAAGACACGTGGCGAGCAATCAGATATTAGCATAACCAATCACGAAGATTTAAAGCAATCAGCATTAACTGCTCATAAGATTTGGTGCTATCCGCATTAGTGGCCGAGATTCGTTATGATCAAGATCAAGGGTCCAGATAGAATGAAGGAGCGCCGACATTCCAAACAGATAGCAAACCCAAATAATCACATCCCACCCTTATAAATAGCCAGCAGCATTCATACAAAAAAAAGGAGAGCGGCAATAATAAAAAAAATAAGAAGAGAGAGATACCCATACCCACAGAGAGAGAGTTCCCCTTTTTTCGTGACAATCACAGAGAGAGAGAAGCCCAGAGAGCAACCAGAGAGGAGCAAGAAGAGCCTTTCTTCGTCAACGTCGAGCAAATCTTCCCCGAGTCAAGACTGCATACTGATCGTCCAAGGAGTAAGGCAGAGCGGCCGTCGCTTTCCCGAGCCTCTATCATCACCCCCCAGAATCAAAAATAAACAATCGCACTTAGTCTGCTGTACCTAGGTTTTCGTCCCTAGGCTTTCTTTGTGCGAGCGAGTTTGTATTGTGAGTCTAAGTTTAGTCCTCCGATAATTGTTCTGTTCTTTTACAATCAATGGCAAACACGATGGCGACTCTGCTGGGGACTAACTTCTCCACGGCTGAGGAGTTGGTGACGCAATCAGATGCAGCCAAACTTGGCTCCACACAAAAGAAGATGGTCGTCCGCTTCGACCAACAGGCGTTCGAAGAGATGCTTTCTGAAGGCAGCGCTGGCCCGGCCCAGAAGCGCACCCGCACCACGAAGTCTCGCAAAGAATGGAGACCGAAGTCATTTGCTCCTCCTCAAGCCCTCGATGGGATGCCCTCTGTTGCTCAAGACGGCGAGAAGGATTCCCCTGCGGTCCCACTTCAGATCGTAGACAACTCTGCTGCCCCCAAGTCCGACAGAAGAAAACATTATGATGCTAGACTTGCAGGGACAAAGAGGGACTCTACGCGGTCCGAACCGCAGAAGAGTATTAGCCGCAGGGAGAAAGCCCATGCGGCTACATCCGCCAACCGCATGAAGAAAACTCATGCGGCTACTTCTGTCAGCCGCATAACTTATGCGACTACAGTTCCCGACCGCATGGATGAAACTCATGCGGCTAGAAAAGTCAATCGTTTGCAGAAAACCCATGCGGCCACAGATGCCAACCGCATGCGGCCAGCCTGCACGGTCATGGCTCCTAGCCGCATAAGAACTCGTCCGACGACAGGAGACAACCGCGTACAGACAGCCTGCACGGTTTCCACTCCCAGCCGCATAGCATCCGCTCCATGCTCCTCTCGATCAGTTTTCGACCGTCTCTCGTACGGCCCGAATCCTGATGACTCTCTGGATGATAAGCCAGACTCTGTGATGTTCAACTTGGACTCTTCTTATTATGCACCCACAAGTGCTAAAAAGAAGAAGTCTAGGGCAGCACGGGCTCATCAAGCCCAGATAGCTGCCCCAACCTCTGACTATCAGGGCGTCCCGCTGATTATCACACGGGCCCCTGATGGGAAGTTATACAGAACCGCTCAAGTCCAAACCCCGACGGCGAACGGACAGAGTGGTCCCTCTGACCTGCGTGCGGCGATCCTCCACAAGCGCAAGGAAAGAGAAGGAGCTTCGGCGTGCAGAGAGTCCTCGCAGGGACGTCACTGCGCCCAGATTATCGTCAACTGCTGTTGCAGCAATACGGCAAACCGGCCATCCGTCTTCCAAAGATTACGACATCCGAGCTCGGAAGACGAGGCACCCCCTGTGGCCTCCTGCAATTCCGCGCGGAAAGCCCCTGTTGAGGGGAGAGGAAAGAAAACCAGCATCTCCAGTCCAAAGGTGTCAACTATTGCAGCTAAGAAGCCGTCGTCTAAAGGATCATCCTCTGCTGGAGTATTCCAACACACCCGTTCAAAGACAAAAATGGCTGCAGTAGGAAGTTCACCGCCCACGTCACTGGGGGTTGTTGGAACTGGGGGTAGCTCTCCTCCGAACATCCACGACAACCCGACATTCCAAGAAGACGGACTGGAGGAAGCAAATCCTCAAACGGGTACAACAGATACCGACGTCCCCGAGGACATCCTAAACGAAGCAGGCTCAGAAGCTGGGGGTACTGCCCCTTCCGAGTCCGAACCTGAAGAAAACATACCCACATATCCTGATGATTTCTCGATGCATGAGTATGACTCGGAGAGCACGTCCGCCACCACTCCTTCTGTCACTCCTCACGTGAGGACGGCATTCATGACGGACAACAGCCAAGGCGGTTCCGGCGATCGCCAACGTATCGACACTTTGGAGGCCATACTGCACGCCTTGGTCAAGTCTGTGGACGAGATCAAAGCAGCGCTTCCTACTTTGCAGGGAGTGATACCTGGTCAGACAAGCGTGGGTCCCACGAACAACATAGATTCAAATTCAGCGGCACCAAACCCGGGCAATAATGCTCCCGAGATAACGGCTCCTACCGCGACAGATGAGGCTCGAGAAGTAAGAAGAGAGGTTCAGGAGCTCCGAGCAATGTTCCAAGCCCGAGAAAACTCTCAAGACCTCAGAATACGGCAACCATATCCTGCTGAATGGAGGGATGTTCCCTTTCCCCCAAGATATAAACCGTTCAATATCAACCCATATGACGGCAAAACTTCAGCAAGCCGGTACATCACTTATTTTGAGGTCACTACCGACCATCTGCCCCATGATGACGCCATCCTCACACGGTTATTCATTGGGGCACTGGAAGGAGTCGTCTTCGATTGGTACCGCAACCTGCCAGACAATTGCATTCACTCCTTCGCTGGCTTCAAGCGCTTGTTCTTGGAGAGGTTCTACGAGGTAGGGCAGGACGTCACGATGTCTACCCTCATGGACGTCGTTCAAGGAGAGAAAGAGCTGACGAGGAATTACATTGAGCGGTTTCGTCAAACCGCAATGAAGTTGCCATCTGGCAACCCGGACTCTTCCTTGATTGAAATTTGCCAAAAGAGATTACTCCCGACAATTAGTCTCTGGATGGGCGAAAGCCAATTCAAGGACTGGAAGGCTTTTATCATCAGCGCTACAAGTGCCGAAGAACGATTGAAGAAAGCTCGCCAGCTGGGGTTGCATATCTCAGAGGGAGAGAACAAGGGGAAGCGTCCCAATGCCAGCAGCGACAATGGGGGTAGCCCCTCCAACAACCGGGACAACAGAGGCAAGCAGGCTATGGTGACCGATACAGCCCAGAAACCCGAGCCACAGCCAGCAGACAAACAATGGCCTCAAATCACTTATTCTTTCGAAGACGGCCACGTCAAGCCTATCTTGGACATGCTTATACAAGGGGACAGAATTCAGCTTCCTCCACCAAGGCGGAAACCTCGGCCGGCTGATTTGGAAAATCCGAAATTCTGCCATTACCACCGCTATGTCCACCATGCTACACACGACTGCTACCAACTGAAACGGTATATCCAGAACCTCATCGATTCGAACGCTCTGGCTATCGACTTCGAGGAGGTAACCGTAGCAGCCAACATGGTGTCCGTACAATTCGGCAATTTCCCTCCAACAGAGACTCAAGACGGTGTCATACCCATCCCTCTGGCAACGATGGAAATCGCTAATCTTCCGCCCACCCGTGATCAAACTCCCGATTTAGTACCTCTCACCACATCACGAGGGGAAATCATGTGGGTTCATCCGGACCTAATCTACGAGGTGACTCAGCCCACTTTACCTTCTAAAAAGAAAAGTGGAAAGGTCAGATCATGCCGCACCACCTCGACAGAGAAGGAGGAAGTCTCAGCTGTCACTACTCGATCTGGAGCACAAGCCCAACCAGTGGCCGAGAATCCGACTAATGATCAGCAACCCACAAACGCTGATACTCCGGGACCGGCTCAGCCTTCGACGACCGACAAGCCTAGGCCAAAGGAGACTCGCTTCAACAAATCCCTCCGAAAGGAGACACCTCAGGGGCTAGAAAGACCCTACAACTTCGACATCTTGGCTCAATTGGCCAATACACCGGCCAAATTGTCTTTATACGAACTTCTGAGGCTCTCGAAGGATGTCCGCACAGCTTTAAGCGAGGCGCTCCAAAATACCGACGCATATTTGGCTCAGGTCAACCTTACAGGAGATAACCAACCTGCAGAGCTCCAAGATAGTGCGTGTACAGGGGCAATGCCCAATATCGTCTTCTCTCCGCAGGATATGCTCATCAAAACTAACCTGCACGATCGCCCATTGTACTACACTGGATACATCGGCGACGTGAAGGTGGACCGAATGCACATTGATCCTGGATCCTCCATAAGCATCATTCCGAAGGGTCTGCTACATCATCTTCGCATTCCGATGCACCGCCTAACACCTACAAGCACCGCCATTAGCGGTTTCAATTCGGGCAGGAGCTACCCAATAGGGAAGATACGCTTGAAATGTCAGATCGGCGATCTCCAATCAGAAGTCACCTGCTACGTCATAGATGCCGACACATCTTACAATATCCTTCTGGGGCGGCCTTGGATACACGATTACATGATCGTGCCTTCCACGCTACACCAGTGCTTCAAATATGTCGATAAGCACGACTTCGTGAGGACAGAGTTTGCTGATATCGATCCCTTCAAAGGAGTCGAATCTTATTACTCAGATTCATGTCTGTACGAAAAATCAAAGAAGCACCTGGTCGAAGAGGAGGTGCAAGCTCACACCAAGACAACCACAGGATCAGAAGAACCACTGACGATCCACCTCCAGGCTCGCAAACCGGGCTGTTCTGCACCCCTTACGGCTACTCTGCGTAAGGACGCAATCAGTCTGTCGGCACAAGAAGAACAAATGAGAATCCGGCTACCAAGGTCTGGCCAAGCGCCAAAACCCACACCAGGGCCACTTACCATCAGACTACCGAGAGTCGGTCAGCTCCAAACGGAGAAGCTCAAACCCTCCGATAGACCGCTTACGATACGTCTTCCTAGAAAGGGACATCACTCCGATGCGAAGTCAGACGCTTCTAGCGAACCATCCACTCCTTGCCCTGCATTAGATGCCAAACTGGGGGTTGCCAGTCTGCCAACAACTCCACGACCTGCTCCACCAGTCGAGCCTCTGAAGATCAAGCTGACTAGGTCGATCTCTCAGTCTTCACTTATACAGGGGGTGGCCGAAGAAGAACCAGAATTAGCCAAGTATGTGGCTGCCCACTCCGATACCCCTTCTGCGGATGATATAATCCCTCTCGAGAAGATACCTTATTTTGTCAATAAAGGGCTATCTTTGAACTACACCGAGCTCAATAAGCTATGTGCAATGTATGCTATGGACCACGGTATAGGCACTCACCTACACACACAAGTGGTAAATGTATATACCACAATCCAGCTTACTCCAGCAGAAGACGCTTACCGAATAATCGAGGGAGGGGACCACCCGATTATCTTCGGCCGAAAAGACGATCCGTACCCCTTCACCGTAAAAGAAGTCGATCTTGAGTCAGATGCCGGGAGATTGCCTCTATACCTTTATAGTCCCCAGTCCAAATACCTCATGCAGAAGCAAGGATATGATCTAGAAACTACACCAGGTCTGAATTACGGTACCGGACGGCGACTACCTTTAAAGCCCCCAGTACCGTCTGGTAAGCTACGGGACTACTATAGCAAAACTCGATGCGGACTAGGGTACGTAACTCCCACGACGACCCCGGAGAATTCAGATGAAGAATGCGACTGCCAGTCACATTCAACCGGGTCACCAACTTCCGACTCGGATACCAGCATCGGAGACATATTCAGACAGGTCCTGTCAGCCAACATGGCATTCGCCGACGCTTACGAAGAAAACGAGGACATTCCTTGAATCCTCGAGCTTGAGCCATGGGCCCAACAGCTAGACGCACAATGGGAAAAGCGGTTCAAGCTGAGAGAACCTCCTACAGAGGATGAAGTTATGCAGGTCGACCTCGGCACCGAATCCTCTCCAAAGCTAATCTTCGTCAGTAAAAGCCTAACAGACGAGGAACGAGAATCACTACTGGAACTCATCAGAGAATATATTGACGTATTTGCCTGGAGTTACGAAGATATGCCGGGATTAGATCCCGATATTGCTCTTCATAAACTCAACATACGGCCGGATGCAAAGCCAGTCAAGCAACAGCAACGACGTTTCCGCCCAGGAGTCATGGACGCAATCGAAGCCGAAGTCAACAAGCTGATAGCCAGCGGCTTCATCCGAGAGGAGCAGCACCCTGATTGGGTCGCCAATATAGTCCCGGTCCTTAAGAAGAACGAAAAAATCCGAATCTGCATCGACTTCCGTAATCTGAATGAGGCATGTCCGAAAGACGAATTTCCCCTCCCAATCACGGACATCATGATTGACCACACATACGGCTTCGAACGTATGTCATTCATGGATGGATTCTCGGGATATAATCAAATTAAGATGTCCCCCGACGACGAGAAGCACACATCATTTAGAACACCGATCGGCACGTACTGCTACACAGTCATGCCATTCGGTCTAAAGAACGCTGGTGCCACATATCAGCGGGCTATGAGTATCATTTTCAGAGAACATTTGCGCAAGACAGTGGAATGCTACGTCGACGACATCGCTGTCAAGAGTCGCCGTAAGGAAGATCATCTGCAAGATCTGAGAACGGTATTCGACCTGATGCGAGCCCACAATCTGAAGATGAACCCTACAAAGTCATTCTTGGGCGTATCCAGCGGGAAGTTCTTAGGTTTCATCATCACTGCACGGGGTATCCATGTAGACCCTGAGAAAACCAAGGCAATAATGGAGATGGGTCCCCCGAAAAATCTCCGCGAACTTAGAGGCCTCCAAGGAAGACTAGCTTATATCAGAAGGTTCATTTCCAATCTCTCCGGGCGATGCCGACCCTTCACACACCTCATGAAGAAGGGAGTCTCATTCGTATGGGACGAGGAATGCCAGCGTGCTTTCGACGACATCAAAGAATATTTGTCAAATCCCCCAGTCCTGGTGGCCCCGGTCCCTGGAAAACCATTCCTACTCTATGTACGAGCAATGGAACACTCCCTCGGTGCCCTGCTGGCACAAAACAACGACGCAGGCCACGAGCAAGCTATATACTATCTCAGCCGAATGATGGTCGGGCCCGAACATCGATACACTGCCGTGGAGAAAGAATGCCTCGCCTTGGTATTCGCCATTCAAAAGATGCGGCATTATGTTACAGGACAAACCATACATGTGATCTCACGGGTAAATCCCCTCAGGGTCCTCATGACTAAACCAGGGGCGCTTAGCTCTCGCCTCGCTACATGGGCGATACTACTATCCCCATATCATATGATCTTCGTCCCACAGAAGGCTGTCAAAGGCCAAGCCCTGGCAGACTTTTTGGCAGCCCATCCAGGATCGGGGCTATCCAAAATATACGAGGAAATCCCAGATGAGGTCGCCGATTCGAATACAACCACCCACGATAACATATGGAGGATGTTCTTCGATGGCGCTTCAAGAACTGGACCCAAGGGAAATATCGTCGTCGGGGTCGGAGTGGTATTGATCTCTCCTACCGGGCTAGTGATCAATCGTACCTACTCTCTCACGGAGCCCTGTTCCAACAATGTGGCCGAGTACAACGCTTTGGTCATTGGCCTCCAACTCGCGAAGGAGCTGGGGGTAGAATATCTTGAAGCATACGGCGATTCACAATTAATCGTCAACCAGATTCGGGGGTCGTACGAAGTCCGCCATGAAGACATGATCCCCTACCACCAAATAGCAATCAACATCATCTCCTCATTCGAGGGATTCTTCATCGAACACGTCCCTAGACTTCAAAATATCGAAGCCGATGCCCTAGCAGGCCTTGCCGCTTCCTTAGCAGTGCCGAACCAAGCCCATCACTCGGTTGACGTGATAGGCCACGAACTGGTCTGTCCCAAGAACAATATCCAATTCATGGCAAGCTATTCCGCCCAGTCAATCGACGAAACACCAGACTGGAGGCAGCCGTTCATTGACTTCGTCGTATACGACATCCTCCCCGAGAATCCAAGGGAAGCCACCTCCATCAGACGACGTTCCCTCAGATTCTTCTACGACACAGAGACAAAGATGCTATATCGACGATCCTACGACGGGTTATTGCTCCGGTGCTTATCAAACGCAGAAGCCAAAGAAGCTGTACGAGAAGCTCACGACGGTGTCTGTGGGGCCCATCAGCCTGGCCCTAAACTGCAAGACCGCCTTCGCCGGATGGGCTACTACTGGCCCACGATGGTGGCAGACGCAATAGACTACGCCAGAAAATGCAAGGCCTGCCAAGTCCACGCAGACTTCATTCACCAACCATCCGAATTTCTACATCCAACGGTAGCGTCTTGGCCATTTGAAGCATGGGGAATGGATATCATTGGTCCAATCACCCCACCTTCCTCTCGAGGACATCGCTTCATACTTGCGATCACTGATTATTTCTCCAAATGGGCGGAAGCTATCCCACTCGCAGAAGTCAAAACTTCAAACGTGATTAGCTTTCTCAAGCATCACGTCATATATCGCTTTAGATTGCCACGAAGGATCATCCATGACAATGGTCCGCAGTTTATAAGCCACGCATTCTACCGATTCTGCGATAAGCACCGCATTCAGAATGTTGCTTCAACACCATACAACCCGGCATCGAATGGGTTAGCAGAAGCATTCAACAAAACAATCATCAAACTCCTCAAGAAGTTTGTATCTTCCAACAAACACGACTGGAACGAGAAGCTCGGCGAATGTTTATGGGCCTATCGCACCACGATTCGAACAGCTACTGGGAATACACCATTCTCTCTAGTATATGGGAGCGAGGCAGTCCTCCCACTGGATATTCAGATTCCCTCACTCTGCGTCGCCCTCACTTATCAATTGACAACAGACGATAACTACCGACGCCGACTACAAGAGTTGGAGGCCCTAGATGAAAAACGCCTCTTAGCTCAGCAAAGGATCGAGCTATACCAAGCACGTGTCTCAGGGGCCTTCAACAAAAAGGTCAAAATCAGAACATTCCAAGTGGGCGATCTCGTTCTGGCAGTCCGAAGGCCAATGGTCATGACTCACAAGACCGCAGGCAAATTCCAGCCAAAATGGGAAGGCCCATTTATCATTGAGGCCGTGTTTTCCAACGGCGCCTACCGTCTCGCCAAACAGAATGGGGACTTGCTTATGTTACCCGTCAACGGTAAGTTTCTGAAGAAATACTATGTTTAGACAACATTTTCCAAATTATCGAGCCATGTATCCATTGATACCACCGAACCCACATCCACAACATTTCAGATTACCGAGCCATACACCTGCTGGCGTCGCTAAACCCTCACTTCCTCAATATTCTAAATCACCAAGTTATGTACCTGCTGGTACCTCTGAACTTACATCCCGGTCACTCTATCAGATAGTAAGTCACGTATAATTATGCCTCTGAACTTTCTTCCTGAAAGAGATCCTCCCTCATGATCCACTACCCGTACTCCCAGTGCACAAAAAGGGTAATCGATCCGCCAATCTCCGAAACGACCATGTCCTCATTACCTCTGAGTCGTTTTCACTACCACCAAAAAAACAAACCGCCCCCTCGTATAGAACTTCCATGTCCTCCTACCTCTGAGTAGCTCTATGCACCCCTTCTTCATTGAGCCCACTCCTGCCATGTCCTCATTACCTCTGAGTGGGAAGGCTCCGTCGAAGAAATCACCATATTTGCCATGTCCACATTACCTCTGAGCAAGTATGTTGGTTCCCTCTCAATCTATTATCTGTACTCACAACCAGAGTACGACAAGGATAATAGGTCCACAAATGTCCTCTGTTGACCACAAATGTCCTCTGTTGACCATAAATGTCCTCTGTTGACCATAAATGTCCTCTGTTGACCACAAATGTCCTCTGTTGACCACAAATGTCCTCTGTTGACCACAAATGTCCTCTGTTGACCATAAATAGCTTCCGAAAAGTCTCTCCTGCCATGTTCTCATTACCGCTGAGCAGGAAGGTTTCAGGATAAAACCTTCATGTTTGCCATGTCATCATAACCTCTGAGCAAATGTGTTCGGTTCCCTTTCACCCTATTATCCGCATCATGAACTAGGGTACGCCAAGGGTAATAGGACCACAAATATTCATTCGCTAAGCTTCTTAGCATAAATCCACCATCTTACCGCGCCCCGGGAGCCCAGCTGCTCTACGGCATTCCTTCCCCCAGTACCAAAAACATCCATGACCACTTTGTTGTGACTGTCCCGGACATCCTATCTAAACTGTTATCCGTACCTAAAACCAAGGTACGCCTAGGATAACAGGTCCACAAATAAATCCCCCAGCAAGTCCAAATTCCATAAACACCGCAAGTACAAGATGAAGATGAAACATATCCATTTTCGAAGTTTCACATCCTCCGGGATTATATCACTGCTACAAGATAGAAATAAAGAGAAAATAAGCAGGATAAGACAGAGGAACAACTATGATCCGGAGGCCACAAAACGTCAAGAAATGGCCTTTCAGCGAGGCAGTCGACCGCTCAAACCACTGACTAGTTCGACACACCGGCTCTGGAGGCAACGACGTCGCCCAAATGAGCAAAAGATCCCGTTGAGAAATAAAGTCCCCAGACTTGACATAACCCCATTCTTTCAGGATAAGCATGCCAGTCATAATCCAAATTATCGTAGGGTACACCAGGGATACAAAGTTCACACAGAATATCCTATTGAAAGTAAATCATGACAAGAAAGGAGGAAAGCAAATACATTCCCTTCATCAGAACGATCGGCTACATTCACGCAATTAACAAACGAAACCGAAGGAAATTCTTCATTACTTCTTCAGACGAAAGGGAAAGATACAAGCCACAGGAAAACAGATAGGAACATGCAGAAAATAGATATCTGCAGGGAATTCCTAAAAACCTAGTTACAGAAACGCATATACCAATCCCTCAACCACTTCACATACGAGGGATGCAGTTGGAGAAGATGTTCGTCCGGAATAAGAGTATCAGAATCCCCAGAGCTACCACCCTCAACAGCCTCGACAGTTGGAGAGAGGCCATCCTGTGCAGACGGCGGTTCTTCCTCCTGCGTTTCTTTAACGAGGGCAGGTCCTTGGTCGATGACAGGAGGCGACGGCTCCTCTGGCACTGCAACCTCGGCGTTCAGTGGAGATACTGCAAGGACAAAACAAAGAAACAAAGTAAAGATGTTCTAAAAAGAGACAAGTTATGTGGCTCGTTGAAGACAACTCGTATGCGGGTCGGACATGGGAAAAATCTCAGGTGATCCACGTCACGAGACGTATATGCGGACCACGAAATTTTAACTCACATGCGACTCCGATATGGGGCATACTCCATGCGGCTCGATCACGAGACATGTATGCAGATTACATATCTTGAACTTATATGCGGCTCAGACATGGGGTATACCCCATGCGGCTCAATCAGGGAACGTGTATGTGGGTCACGTGGTTGCGTGCACGGAGGAGACAGTAGAGCAGACCCTGATAGGGTTTCAAAATACCCAATCTTCTACATAGGTTATTACCTTCGATGGCGACGTGCACATCAAGGCAGATGGGGGGTGCGACGGTCGACGACGAAGCCGATTTCTTTCTCCTCGCCGCGGCCTTCTTCATAATCTTGGAAACCCTAGGCGCCATTACTGTTTGTCAGTTGAAAAAGAAAACAAGACAGGAGTTTTCAGTCAAGAAAAATCTAAAACCCGCCTATTTTTAGAAAAAGAAGGATTACTGAACGACGCCTCGAACGACATGATCGACCCTTCGGCTATCGAGGCAAACTGGACAATCAGAAGGAAAAAACCCTTAGGATCCTCCCCCAAGAGACGGCATGAAATCAAAACAAATCAAGAGCATTTAATCAGGACATGTGGAAAAGAGTCTATGCGGACAGCTAACTCTATGCGGCTGAGACACTTATGCGGCATGAACGGGGCCATGCTTCTTATTCAAAGTGTTCCAATTTTACAAATTGAAAACTTTGAAGGGGGTCCTGTAGAAGCATGGAAAATATTAGAAATAAAGGCATAATGACCCATGCGGCTCTGGACAGCAAGCCTATGCGGTTCATACTGGAGTTGCTTTATGCGGCCCAAAAAGAGACCCCCAGACTCATGCGGCTCGGGGACATGCGGCTCAAATCGATGCCACGTGTGACCCCCCCTACAGTTGGCCATTGGAGTAATGGCCTCATTTAATGCTCTGACACGACTCGACGGCTGCGACGTCTCTGACATAAAGTGTCATAATGGCTCTGCCATAATGACAGATTCTTCGGGAAAAGAAGAAGATCTCTGACCCGATCTGTCAGAAATCCTATGTTGCCACGTGGCAAAAGTCTCATGCGGCTCGGTTAAAGAACAGCTTCATGCGGCTCCGTGAGGCGTCATTCTAATA
Source organism: Iris pallida (assembly GCA_029216955.1). NCBI lineage: Eukaryota > Viridiplantae > Streptophyta > Magnoliopsida > Asparagales > Iridaceae > Iris > Iris pallida. The sequence continues at coordinate 4,584,798 of JANAVB010037420.1, forward strand.
TGATTAACAGAAATCCGCCATATGCGGTCCACTCATAGCCCGGCCTATGCGGCTCAATACCACATGCGGCCCACAGAAACTATACGGCTCATGGAGAGGTCGTCTCCTGCGGTTCGCAAAGACCACGCATATGAGGCTCACGGAAAGTTCGTCCCCTGCGGCTCGACGAGATGTTGACTCATGCGGCTCATGAAGGGTATCTCCCTGCGGTTCAAGTATTGGCCACTCTATGCGGCCCTGGCAGGATCTTCAATCAAAAGACGTGGCATTGAAGATTCGACCGAATCCCAACGAGAATATTTGACATCATCAGCAAGACACGTGGCGAGCAATCAGATATTAGCATAACCAATCACGAAGATTTAAAGCAATCAGCATTAACTGCTCATAAGATTTGGTGCTATCCGCATTAGTGGCCGAGATTCGTTATGAACAAGATCAAGGGTCCAGATAGAATGAAGGAGCGCCGACATTCCAAACAGATAGCAAACCCTAATAATCACATCCCACCCTTATAAATAGCCAGCAGCATTCATACAAAAAAAAAAGAGCGGCAATAATAAAAAAAAAATAAGAAGAGAGAGATACCCACTGAGAGAGAGTTCCCCTTTTTTCGTGACAATCACAGAGAGAGAGAAGCCCAGAGAGCAACCAGAGAGGAGCAAGAAGAGCCTTTCTTCGTCAACGCCGAGCAAATCTTCCCCGAGTCAAGACTGCATACTGATCGTCCAAGGAGTAAGGCAGAGCGGCCGTCACTTTCCCGAGCCTCTATCGTCACCCCCCAGAATCAAAAATAAACAATCGCACTTAGTCTGCTGTACCTAGGTTTTTGTCCCTAGGCTTTCTTTGTGCGAGCGAGTTTGTATTGTGAGTCTAAGTTCAGTCCTCCGATAATTGTTCTGTTCTTTTACAATCAATGGCAAGCAAATACATTTATTAATACAATTGTTAATGCATTCTCATTCTTTAATGCATTTGATTATTATATACCTTTCCTAAAACCTAGCCGCATAAGAGTTCTCTGATGCATTACTTTAAATGCATTCATTAATACATCCTTTAGTACTTTTAATGCATTTGATTAGGTGATAATGAATGCACTTTGGCATCAGCCGCATGGAACAAACATGGGCCGCATGTAATTAAATAAGAAATGGACATGCATGCATGGAATACTTTAGTTGCATGTTTTGCATGCATAGAAAGTATTATACTAACAAGTTAGCCGTATGGCTACATTGGAATGACATTTATTAATAGCATTATATTAGTCTTGCTTGCATTTACATGCAACCACAGAGCCGCATATACACTAGCATGTTGCCTGCAAATTGCAAGCACGTAAATGTGCCGCATGAAATTTCCTTAAGTGAGCCGCATGTGCCTTGCCATGTAAGCATATTTTAATATTTTATATGCTTTGTATTTTGCATGCTTAGCTATCAAGTGAGCCGCATGAGAAGCATATGGCCGCATGGCCATTCACTAATTGGCCGCATGGTCACAAACATATAACATGTGCATGACCAATAATTATTGGCCGCATGCATTGTTTGAGTGGCCACGTGTTCTTTTCTTTTGCTTGAGTGAAAGCTTGCATTTATTGAAGGTTCCTCTCTCCTTGTCTTTTCTGGTTGCATGAATATTTCTTGCGAGCCGTATGGCCCCCTTCAGTTACTGGCTGCATAAGCTTTGGCTGGCCACATGGGTGGCCTCCCACTCTCTTTGGCCGCATGTAGGTTCTCCCACTTTTGGACCGCATGGGGTCCACTCTGATTGTTTAATATTTTATTTGCCTGAATTGTGGTCAGAATTTTTTTCCACTCCCAACATGAAAGTTGTAGAGTTTCTCCTTGGCTTCAAGAATATATATATTATATATATATTATTATTTAATTGTGCAAGTTTCTCCCCTCCTTGATAATGACATGACTTGATAGTGACCCGCCGTGGTGCACTTCTAACAAGATAACTTGACCTGACAAATTTGACATGATAACTTGACATGATAATTCTTGATAGTGGCCCGAAGTGGCACACTTTTGACATGATAACCTGACATGATATTTCTCGAATTACTGTTGCGACGACTAGCATGACACGACAAGATTGAATGGCCTGAACACCGTGGGCGATTGTTCTTGTACAAATGAAACCGTCTTGTCTTGCATCATGTCTAGGACGGGACCCCTGAGTACCACGGTCGGAGGTACCCACTGAAATCGACTAAGGCTAACAACTAGAATAATCCAGTAGTCATGAAGAGATTTTCCAGTTACAGGCAATCCCGTTATGTGGGCGCCCCACTTGGGATCTGTAGCCTGCCGACGAGTAGGGCACATTTCCAGCACATTGTCATGTGTTGCACCCTTATTGTACTAATATTCGACTTGGATAACCTGGATGGTTTGCAGGGCTTGTGGCTGTGGAATAATCTCGCTGCATCTTGTTAGTAACTAGGCCTGTGATAACCCTAGTTAGTTAAAGTATCAAGCCATACTTATTGCTTGGCCATGATTGATTGGATGCGGTATAATCAATCTAGTCTTGTCTTGATCCTGTGCAAGATTGTTACATGACCTATTTTCTTATTTTATCTTGCCGATAAATGGTGGGAGAAACCAAGTTCTGTTCAAACGAAGGGTTACAACCCCGGTCCTTGTTTGGTTTACGGGTTGTTACCTGGTTATCTGAATAGTCCCATAGTTATCTCATCGTATATCACCTGCCATGTTTCTCTTTAATTACTATCTTTTATTTTGTAATTATATTCTTGTGCTAATTGCTGGTTTTAGTTCCTAAGTGAAGCCTCCTTTGTGGTACTTGCTCTTTCTGGGTTCTGACCCAGCTGGTTTTGTATGGCCAGATACCGGAGCAACTCCAGAGGATCTACCAGTTTTTCCGCCAGATGGTGACCATTAGACGGAATCCTGGCAACGAGTGGATTATTTTTGGCTCTCCCACTTTATTGTAAAAATTATTCTTTTGAGGCATTTAGCCGTCGAGCAAGTGTTAGCTCGTGTACATTTTACTTACCGTCTGCCTACGGGCTGTAACATGATTGGCAACCTAGGGTTGATCATGTATGACTAAAATTCTTGCTAGTCCTTACATTTTGTAACGACTAGCTTCATGATCAGCTGAATATGTAATATTTGGGATGCCTTACTATTGTATATTTGGTGATCTTACATCTTGTAATATTTACTTACTTGCTTGTGATTGAGACACTAGGCTTGTTATTGACCATAAGAGACTGATGGATTGTAGATAAACCCTCATATATCTAGACAGCCGTGACCGTATAGTAGAGTGGATCCCATTTCATTATACGTAGCTGGCTATGTCTGCCCCCGCTCTCCAGTGTTCTGGTTCTGGGGCGTGACATAGTTTAAGTGGTGGCCCATGCAGGTCTTGTAAGTCAAGATATGTGAGGGTTTACCGAATAGATGTCTCAATCCATACTCGCCCTTGATCTCTGTTCGTATCCTCTTGATTCCTGAAATTCTTGTCCTGATCACATGATTGTAATCGTTGGTCTGTCCTGGTCCTTCCTTATTGTTCCCTATGTCGTCTTCTTCAGCGGCATTGTTCCTGGACCTGTCGATCAGCAAGACGAAGTGCCTCCCGTGGACCAGCAGCAACAAGAAGATCAGGCCCAGCACTCAGGAGCAGCCTTCCGAGTCATGTCTACCGGGGATCCCGAGCCACCAGTTCAGCCCATCCAGCCTACAGATCCCGATGATGGCACTTTGGTGGGTCTCATCAGGACCTTGTTAGCTTCCTAGGATCGTAGAGGAGATGCCTTGCACCAGGCAGTGGAAGATGCTCTGAACAGAGGCGGTCGTCATGGAAACAGTGCAGCGAACAGTTTCAAGCGCCTGAACCATCTATTCTTTAATGGTAGCGAAGACGCTATCGCTGCTGATGCGTGGCTTTGTAACACCCAGTTTTCTAAAATGAGGGTAATTTTGAAATTTTGTATTTTAATTTATTTAATTATGATATTTATTTAATAATATGATTTTTGGTAATTTTTAATCATTTTTAAACTATTTAAATCATGACTTATGATTTTGGTGCATTGACTAGTGTAGCCTTAGAGACTGTTGACCTAGAGCCTAGTCATGTGATTAGGATGTTTGATTAGTACATTTTAGCCTAGAGGATATTTTGGTCATTTTAGGATTTATTGAAATTTTTGGGAATTTTTAGAATTTATTTTGGAATTGTTTGGTTGAAGGTTGACTAGGTTGACTTTGACTAGCTTTGACTTTGTGACCTAACCCTAGTTAAGTTGGACTTGACTAGATATGAGATCCTAGGTTAAGTTAGGTCAACCATACTCTAGTTAGTGAAAACAATTAAGGATATTGAGTTTTGAATAGAAAGATTTGACCACAAGTCATGACTTGTGATTTTTGAGTCATTTGTTTAATGACTAGGCCCAAAGCCCAAGACAAATTCCTAAAACCTAAGCCCTAGACTAAGTGGCCAGCCACCATATCATCCTTGGGAATAACACCCTATAAATATTCTCCTAGTTTTTAGGGTTGCCTCTTTTTAGGAAAGCTCAAGCTTGAGGAAAGGTTTATTTCTATTTCTTTTAATCCCTACAAATCCATTCCTCTTCCTTTTTCATTCAAATCTTCTCTATTAGGTTTTAATACACCTATTCTTGCTGCTACTGAAGTTTCATTTCAGTTTGTGGTGGTTTGATTGGATTGGGACATCAAGGAGAAGAGTTATTGAAGGGGGGTTCTTATTGAAAGTTCAAGTATAGGTAAATTCCTCATCCCTCCATGAAATTTCGATTTGCTTACATATTCAGGAAGCCCTAGGGGTACCCTAAGTGTCTGCATTAGTGTCGTGTCGGGTTTTATGAGTTTCGTATCCATTTGGACACGTATCATGACAGTAGTATAGGTGTTTGTCGAAATGCCACTGAGGGCATTTCGATTTTATTCATGCAATATTTTTGAATAGAAAATTGTAATTAGGTATTGCTTACATGTTCCTGTTGGTTTCGTATTAATTTGGGGTCGTGTCGAGCTGTTTTGGACACGTGACACGCGGTCGTGCATACGCGCGCGCGGGGACTGTGCGTGCCCTGCCACTCGGGCATGATTGCGACACGAACATGCCACCCCGACACTTGGGATTTGACACACAGCATGGGGCCGACACTGACACGGGGCTCCCCAAGTTTCAGGGCCCCACGTGTCGTGTCGGACACGCACGAGCTCCTGCACCATTTTGTGCACTGCACAGTTTTCTGTTGAATCGTGCACTGACACGCGTGTCCCGTGTCTCGTACACGTGTTGTGGACACGTGGCAGGGTGTCCTAGCCCTAGCCCTAGTCTAGGTCGACACATGGACACAACCACGTGGGTTGTGTCGTGTCGTGTCGTGCACACGGACACCGTAAACACGTGTACGATGATTGTGCACTGCTGTGTCCTGTGTTTTGCTGTTTTTGGTCTTTTAGTGATTGGACACGTTTGTGTCCACTTTTGTGGACACAAACACATCACGTAACACGTGTGCATTGTGTTTGTACTTTACCAACCCTAAAATTAGTGTTTTAATTCGATTTTCATTGTTCATTTCTCATTTCCCAAATTTCTGAAATACTAAGTATCAGTTATTTTACTATTTTGTTCCAGATTTCGAAATCCAATTTTAGCAATCTTTTTAACCTAATCAACACTGTTATTTGCATGTTATTAAAGCCCTAATATGTACACCTAAGTATTATCTAATGGTATGAGGAAATTGGGTTTGTTTTGGTGATTGTATGATTCAAAAACTGAGATTTTAGCCTAGGACTAAAACTGGAAATTTTGTTACTGTGAACTGAATATGGGCATTGATACCTAGGCTGAAAACTGGTTTCTTGGAGTTTTTGATGTTCAATGTGTTAACTTAGATTGTTGTTCAACCTGAGAATGAATGGGGGACTGAACTGATTTGGGTGATTGTTATGCAATGTGGTCCCTCTTCACTGTTTTGCCACTGTTTTCATACCACACCTTCATACACATGTTTTCACATACACATGCCATCCCAGCCATATGACAGTCCCTTTTTTTTTGCAGCACCTTTCAGTCATATAACCCAATGTTGGCTGCCCCATATATCAGCCTATTTCATGCCCAAAACAGCCTATAGGACAGCCCCTATCCCCACACACTCCCTTGACACAACTACATGTTAACACACACACACATACTGGTTGATGTCTCCCCTCTCTCATTGACACTCACACACTGTCCTCTACATCACACACACACACAATATTTTGTTTGATTTAATTCAATATAGACACACCACCTCACCCCCTATCACTCTCTATATATATATAGTGATATATATAATGTTGGATGTAGTATCTAAATATTTATTGACTTATGTATATATGCATGTATGTATAAACTTGATTTGGGTAGATTCCTATATATTTTGCCTATGAGTGGTTTCACCTGTAACAAAAGCTATGTGAGTTGATCAATATACATGTTTATATGGAATCTGGGTGTTTGTTAGTTTGTATGGCCTTGGAATTGATGTGTGCTTACTAGCATAGGCTAGTTTAGCCTTGTTTGGACTAATTTAGACTTGTTTAGACCTAGTTTGACTTATTTAGACTAGACTGACCTAGTTTGACTTCCAGAGTTGACCAAGAGTTGACTTTGGCCTAGATTGACCTAGTTTCATGTAAAATGCATAGTAGAGCTTCATTTTATCATTTTAGACTTGTTGTGACTTGTACTATTCTATAGGAGACAGACACCCCTCCTCGGACAGTATATTCTCTTCAGACACTCAGGCTATCAGGCGAGTACATTCTCTGACCGTTTCATACTTGTATGGATTTACATTCTTGCTCTAAATTACTGTACTTGATGCTGACACGATTCATTATCACGGATTGGTACTATATGGATCTTCTTCTGAGATGTTATCTCCTTGTATTCACTAAGTACATATTGTGATGTGCGTTTCACTTACATGTTGTATTTATTGAATACCTTATCATTGTACACTCATTGTGCATATTGTACTCTCAGTATTACATTGAGCCATTGTATAAGTCATTTTACAAGCCATTGTACAAGTCATTGTACAAGCCATTGTATAAGGTAACGTAACTGAATTGGATCCTTGTGTATTGATTGGGGAGGGGGAGTAGAAAATAGTTATGTGATCAATCGTATTGTATAAGAAATTATATATGTCCATTGTACACCCACGTACAAAGGAGTCCCATTTTATTGTATAACCTAACCCATTTACATAACCATATTGTGCTCTAAAATCACATGTTCCTTACAGTCTTACTTATCATATTTAGATATTTCCTGTTATCAAATCTCTACTATTTTTCATATATCTTCTTCTTTCAGCGTTTTATGTACTTTTACTCTATTGCATGCTTTATATTTCCTAACTCGTTATGAACTGCGTGAGATGTTTTGTGCTCGCTCCCGTCCTGACTGGACCTGTTGAAAATTTTACAGAGGATGAGGAGGAGGCCTGCATAGATACCTACTATGGGACAGCTGTAGATGCCATGTGTGATCCAGATTTCCAGCCTGATCCACTAGTTTAGAGACTGAGGCTCCCTAGTCTAGGTTTTCTATTTTCTGTCATTTGAGATCTAGATTGTATATATTCTTTCTTTTCAGTTTTAGAGACTTGTATTGAGTTGGATGTTCAGTTTGTATGGCAGTAGACACTTAGACTCTTTCTCTCTGATTGTATCTTGTGGATCTTTTATTCCAGTATCTATCTATCTTTTATTTTCATCTTTCTGCCTTAGATGTGATTGAGACTGTATATTGTTATGTCACCTCCATTTGGAGTGTATATACTGTACATGTACCTTTATATTGTTAGATGATTGACCTAGGACAGCGTTCTACCGCCGACACTGCGGCGTAGGCTGGGCGTTGTTACGTTCTCGTACCCTCTCAGTGGGTGCGGGTCGTGACACGTTTTTAGTGGTAGCCCATGCAGGTCGAGTTCATGTAGTGGTATTCGAACTAGAGTATCACTACAGCCTGCAGTAGGATTAGGATATTTTTGAAGGTACTCAATCACACTAGGAAAAACTTATATCAAATTCATACCATCTAAGTTCTTGCTGATATTGTTCTCCTTGAATATAACTGTCCTCCTTTGCTATTTCGACTCATTCTCAGCAATTGTTTGTTTGATCTGTCTTCAGGATGGTGGAGACGCGATTACAGCGTGCCATTCATGGAGATACTGTAGAGGGGACTGCTACCTCTCAGCCAGTTCAGCAGGGCCGAGAGGCTACAGCTCCTGCCACCTCTGCTCATATTGGGACTTCAGCAGCAGCAGTAGCTGAGGGTATGCCTTCACCAGTTCGGAGGCAGGACCCAGTCATTCCAGAGGATCCGTTCCAGCAGCCGCCGCCTACAGGAAACGTGGACGCAGCTCAGATGTTCGCGTATTTCCAGCAGTTCATGGACCGACAGCAGGCTCGACAGGACAGAGGCATAGAGTTGGTCATTTCGACAGTTGCAGCCCGAGCAGTGGTGCAGCAGCCAAAGACACCAGGGATCGAGCAGTTTCAGAAGATGAGCCCCAGAGACTTTCTGGGGACAGAGGGGATCATATATGCCGATGAGTGGATCGAGCATATAGAGGAGTTCTTTAGCTTGGCCAAGATTCCAGCAGACCTTCAGATCGAGGCCGCAGCTAGCCGGATGCGCGATCTTGCTCGCACCTGGTATCAGTCGGACCCCAGGGTGGGGGTAGCCGGACAGACTTAGGAGGAGTTCAAGGGCTTCTTCAAGAAGAAGTTCTTTCCAGATTCAGCAGTCAGAGCCTTAGAGACGCAGTTTGAGAGCTTGGTCCAGGGGAGCCTCTCAGTAGAGGAGTATGCGGGAGAGTTTGGCCGTCTTGGCAGGTTTGTTGAAGGGTTGAGAGAGACGGCGAAGGCCCAGAGGTTCCGGAAGGGCCTGGTCAAGGAGGTCAAGTCCCTGACCAAGGGGAACAGAGATGCTACTTTTGAGGAGATTTTGACGGGAGCCTTATTGGCGGAGGATGATCTTGAGCTTAGGCTCAAGAGAGGGCGAGACCCAGTTGGGGGCAGCAGCAGCGGAGGACCGGCCAAGAGGCCGCACGTTCAGCATGAGTTTCAGCAGCAGTATCAGCAGCCGATGCCAGGCATGCAGTTTCAGCAGCAGTATCAGCAGCCGATGCCAGGCATGCAGTTTCAGTAGCAGTATCAGCAGCCGATGCCAGGCATACAGTTTCAGCAGCAGTACCAGCGGCCGAGGGCTCAGATACATCAGCTACAGCAGAGGCCTGTTCAGTATCAGGGTCAGGGACTAGTGCAGTATCAGTAGGACACCGTATGCAACTTCTGCAAGAAGCCAGGCCATTGGTGGAACGATTGCAGGAAGAGACTGGGTATGTGCTTACTTTGCGGGTCAGCGGCGCATCAGTGTAGAGAGTGTCCCCAGAACCCGACACCATTGGCTCAGGTAGCACCAGGAGCTAGAGCTCCGGTAGGGCAGCAGAGGGGACCACCATTGCAGACTCAGCAGCAGAGGTTCGTCCATCATCAGCAGCAGGCCAGGGGAGGCCAGCCAGGGCGAGCTTTCGCCATGACAGCCGAGGATGCTCAGGCCGTTGGAGATCTAGTTGCAGGTTCCGTTCCTTGATTTAATTCTGCAATTCCTATCTTGAAAATTCAGTTCCATCTTTTCCTATCTGTTTCTTCATTGTTGATAAGTTTCGATCTGGTGCTTCATTATGATTTAATTTTCTTCTGAGATAAGTCGTATGGGCTAGGTCGCCTCGATTATGAGATTTTAGAATCCTCTAGGGTCATGCTAGCAGGCATAGTGAGAACATATAGTCGGATTATGGATGTATTTCTCGGGTGTGGGAATTTAAGGTTTTCGCTGCCAAGCGCGCGACAATGCGAAAATTTTAAATACCACAATTCTAGAGGTATGTACCATAGTTGAGGACTCTGTGATTATCGTAGCCTTGCTCACTGGCATGACAGAGATTCTGAGTATCATGGGTTTGGACAGACGCATATGATTATCTGACGGTATGTTTGAGACTCTGATTGTGGGGTGTTTGACCTAGAAGGACTACTACCATTTTAATTTCGAGGACGAAATTTTTCTAAGGTGGGTAGACTTATAACACCCAGTTTTCTAAAATGAGGGTAATTTTGAAATTTTGTATTTTAATTTATTTAATTATGATATTTATTTAATAATATGATTTTTGGTAATTTTTAATCATTTTTAAACTATTTAAATCATGACTTATGATTTTGGTACATTGACTAGTGTAGCCTTAGAGACTGTTGACCTAGAGCCTAGTCATGTGATTAGGATGTTTGATTAGTACATTTTAGCCTAGAGGATATTTTGGTCATTTTAGGATTTATTGAAATTTTTGGGAATTTTTAGAATTTATTTTGGAATTGTTTGGTTGAAGGTTGACTAGGTTGACTTTGACTAGCTTTGACTTTGTGACCTAACCCTAGTTAAGTTGGACTTGACTAGATATGAGATCCTAGGTTAAGTTAGGTCAACCATACTCTAGTTAGTGAAAACAATTAAGGATATTGAGTTTTGAATAGAAAGATTTGACCACAAGTCATGACTTGTGATTTTTGAGTCATTTGTTTAATGACTAGGCCCAAAGCCTAAGACAAATTCCTAAAACCTAAGCCCTAGACTAAGTGGCCAGCCACCATATCATCCTTGGGAACAACACCCTATAAATATTCTCCTAGTTTTTAGGGTTGCCTCTTTTTAGGAAAGCTCAAGCTTGAGGAAAGGTTTATTTCTATTTCTTTTAATCCCTACAAATCCATTCCTCTTCCTTTTTCATTCAAATCTTCTCTATTAGGTTTTAATACACCTATTCTTGCTGCTACTGAAGTTTCATTTCAGTTTGTGGTGGTTTGATTGGATTGGGACATCAAGGAGAAGAGTTATTGAAGGGGGGTTCTTATTGAAAGTTCAAGTATAGGTAAATTCCTCATCCCTCCATGAAATTTTGATTTGCTTACATATTCAGGAAGCCCTAGGGGTACCCTAAGTGTCTGCATTAGTGTCGTGTCGGGTTTTATGAGTTTCGTATCCATTTGGACACGTATCATGACAGTAGTATAGGTGTTTGTCGAAATGCCACTGAGGGCATTTCGATTTTATTCATACAATATTTTTGAATAAAAAATTGTAATTAGGTATTGCTTACATGTTCCTGTTGGTTTCGTATTAATTTGGGGTCGTGTCGAGCTGTTTTGGACACGTGACACGCGGTTGTGCACACGCGCGCGCGGGGACTGTGCGTGCCCTGCCACTCGGGCATGATTGCGACACGAACACGCCACCCCGACACTTGGGATTTGACACACAGCATGGGGCCGACACTGACACGGGGCTCCCCAAGTTTCAGGGCCCCACGTGTCGTGTCGGACACGCACGAGCTCCTGCACCATTTTGTGCACTGCACAGTTTTCTGTTGAATCGTGCACTGACACGCGTGTCCCGTGTCTCATACACGTGTTGTGGACACGTGGCAGGGTGTCCTAGCCCTATCCCTAGTCTAGGTCGACACATGGACACAACCACGTGGGTTGTGTCATGTCGTATCGTGTACACGGACACCGTAAACACGTGCACGATGATTGTGCACTGCTGTGTCCTGTGTTTTGCTGTTTTGGGTCTTTTAGTGATTGGACACGTTTGTGTCCACTTTTGTGGACACAAACACATCACGTAACACGTGTGCATTGTGTTTGTACTTTACCAACCCTAAAAATTAGTGTTTTAATTCGATTTTCATTGTTCATTTCTCATTTCCCAAATTTCTGAAATACTAAGTATCAGTTATTTTACTGTTTTGTTCCAGATTTCGAAATCCAATTTTAGCAATCTTTTTAACCTAATCAACACTGTTATTTGCATGTTATTAAAGCCCTAATATGTACACCTAAGTATTATCTAATGGTATGAGGAAATTGGGTTTGTTTTGGTGATTGTATGATTCAAAAACTGAGATTTTAGCCTAGGACTAAAACTGGAAATTTTGTTACTGTGAACTGAATATGGGCATTGATACCTAGGCTGAAAACTAGTTTCTTGGAGTTTTTGATGTTCAATGTGTTAACTTAGATTGTTGTTCAACCTGAGAATGAATGGGGGACTGAACTGATTTCGGTGATTGTTATGCAATGTGGTCCCTCTTCACTGTTTTGCCACTGTTTTCATACCACACCTTCACACACATGTTTTCACATACACATGCCATCCCAGCCATATGACAGTCCCTTTTTTTTGCAGCACCTTTCAGTCATATAACCCAATATTGGCTGCCCCATATATCAGCCTATTTCATGCCCAAAACAGCCTATAGGACAGCCCCTATCCCCACACACTCCCTTGACACAACTACATGTTAACACACACACACATACTGGTTGATGTCTCCCCTCTCTCATTGACACTCACACACTGTCCTCTACATCACACACACACACAATATTTTGTTTGATTTAATTCAATATAGACACACCACCTCACCCCCTATCACTCTCTATATATATAGTGATATATATAATGTTGGATGTAGTATCTAAATATATATTGACTTATGTATATATGCATGTATGTATAAACTTGATTTGGGTAGATTCCTATATATTTTGCCTATGAGTGGTTTCACCTGTAACAAAAGCTATGTGAGTTGATCAATATACATGTTTATATGGAATCTGGGTGTTTGTTAGTTTGTATGGCCTTGGGATTGATGTGTGCTTACTAGCATAGGCTAGTTTAGCCTTGTTTAGACTAATTTAGACTTGTTTAGACCTAGTTTGACTTATTTAGACTAGACTGACCTAGTTTGACTTCCAGAGTTGACCAAGAGTTGACTTTGGCCTAAATTGACCTAGTTTCATGTAGAATGCATAGTAGAGCTTCATTTTATCATTTTAGACTTGTTGTGACTTGTACTGTTCTATAGGAGATAGACACCCCTCCTCGGACAGTATATTCTCTTCAGACACTCAGGCTATCAGGCGAGTACATTCTCTGACCGTTTCATACTTGTATGGATTTACATTCTTGCTCTAGATTACTGTACTTGATGCTGACACGATTCATTATCATGGATTGGTACTATATGGATCTTCTTCTGAGTTGTTATCTCCTTGTATTCACTAAGTACATATTCTGATGTGCGTTTCACTTACATGTTGTATTTATTGAATACCTTATCATTGTACACTCATTGTGCATATTGTACTCTCAGTATCACATTGAGCCATTGTACAAGTCATTGTACAAGCCATTGTACAAGTCATTGTACAAGCCATTGTATAAGGTAACGTAACTGAATTGGATTCTTGTGTATTGATTGGGGAGGGGGAGTAGAAAATGGTTATGTGATCAATCGTATTGTATAAGAAATTATATATGTCCATTGTACACCCACGTACAAAGGAGTCCTATTTTATTGTATAACCTAACCCGTTTACATAACCATATTGTGCTCTAAAATCACATGTTCCTTACAGTCTTACTTATCATATTTAGATATTTTCTGTTATCAAATTTCTACTGTTTTTCATATATCTTCTTCTTTCAGCGTTTCATGTACTTTACTCTATTGCATGCTTTATATTTCCTAACTCGTTATGAACTGCGTGAGATGTTTTGTGCTCGCTCCCGTCCTGACTGGACCTGTTAAAAATTTTACAGAGGATGAGGAGGAGGCCTGCATAGATACCTACTATGGGACAGCTGTAGATGCCATGTGTGACCCAGATTTCCAGCCTGATCCACTAGTTTAGAGACTGAGGCTCCCTAGTCTAGGTTTTCTATTTTCTGTCATTTGAGATCTAGATTGTATATATTCTTTCTTTTCAGTTTTAGAGACTTGTATTGAGTTGGATGTTCAGTTTGTATGGCAGTAGACACTTAGACTCTTTCTCTCTGATTGTATCTTGTGGATCTTTTATTCCAGTATCTATCTATCTTTTATTTTCATCATTCTGCCTTAGATGTGATTGAGACTGTATATTGTTATGTCACCTCCATTTGGAGTGTATATACTGTACAGGTACCTTTATATTGTTAGATGATTGACCTATGACAGCGTTCTACCGCCGACACTGCGGCGTAGGCTGGGCGTTGTTACGTTCTCGTACCCTCTCAGTGGGTGCGGGTCGTGACAGGCTTTAGGACACAGAGGTGATATTGGAAGCAGCGAAGACCCCAAAAGATGAGAAGGTGGCCGTAGTGCGCCTGCAGTTATTGGATCTAGCCCGCAGCTGGTGGGCGGCTCAGGCCGTTGGACTAGTGGCGCCTATTGCCTGGGCAGTATTCCGAGGGAGGTTCCAGACGAAGTACTTCGATGCAGTGGCTCGGTACGATCTATAGACCAAGTTCACCAATCTGAAGCAGATGGACAGGACGATCGATGGATATGCGGCCGAGTTCTCCAGGCTTAGTCGGTTTGCTCCCACCCTGGTGGCGACCGAGTTCGACAGAGCCCAGCGGTTCCAGCAGGGGCTCCACCTCGAGATTTTTTTGGCAGTAGAGCAGTTTGAGCATCAGACTTTTGATGCAGTACTGAGTGGGTAAAGTCGGTCCCCTCTGTAGTGCAGCTGGTAGAGCTCTGGGTGGTGCAGGTGGTGGTCCTCCAGCTCCTCTAGGTTCTCCTGTCAGTCGAGCTGCAGCCTGTGGGCAGTCCCTTATCTGGTGTGCGTCTGATCCGCAAAATAAACAGAGCCCGAGCCTTTTGCGGCACTCGTCGAAGCGGTGTTCCGGTCGGTAACAGAATGTGCAAGTAACTACCTGCTGCTGTCTCTGATGCTGATGTGCAGGAGCTCTGGCTGGACGGTGATGCTGCTGTGCCGGCTGCTATGGCCTAGCCTGAATCTGGGTCTGGACCCTCTTCGCTGGTGCCTGGAAACTGCTGCGGCCCATGTCTCGATCCCTCTTCAGCTTCGGATCTGCCCCTTTCTCTACAGCCTGAGCAATCTTGATGATGCTCGCATAGGTCGTCGCCTGACTAATCGCCACCGCGTGCCGCAGCTCCCTGGTGAGACCCTTCTTGAATCTCCAACCTCTGTCCTCCGGTGCTCTGACTAGGTTCTCCGCGAACCTGCTGAGCCTAGAAAACTCTGAATTGTACTGCGCAACCGTCATCGTCCCCTGCTGCAGCGTCTCAAACTGCATCCTCAGCTCATTCCGCTCCACCTCTGGGAAAAACTTCTCCTTGAACAGAGTTTTAAAATCTGTCCAAGACACCTGGGGCTCCGCCAACTGGGGCTCCTCCCGGTACCAAGCTCTGGCCAAGTCAAAGAGTCGCATGCTAGCCACCTACACCTTCAGATTATCCGGGATCTGTGTCATCTTCAAGGACCTCTCCGTATTCTCCAGCCACTCATCCGCATAGATGATCCCCTCGTTGCCCCAGAAGTCCATCGGGTAGAGGTTCTGGTACTCCTTGGTCGTCCCTGGTCTCGGTGCTGCTGGAGCTGTTGCTGCCGGCTCTCTGGTCCTGAGTACGTCGACGACAGTCACTCTGAACTGTACGGCCTGCTGACTCTGAGCCTCCCTGAACTACGCAGCCTGGTGATTCTGAGCCTCCATAAACTGCTGAAACATCGCCATCACCTGGGCGCCGTCAATCATCGTCGAGGGTAGCGGCAGAAAGATCGAAGGCGGTGGTGGAAGCTGATCTGTTGGAACGTCTGGTGCAGCCTAATTCGAACTGCCTGCAACTCCGGGCTGCTCCGCGGTCTTCCTCGTAGTGACCATCCTGTAATAGAAAGAAAACTTCGTGATTGATAAAAACCTAACCTACCAGGAAACGTAAATGTCTTATAATAACCATATATACCCGATGTACCCGATTTCCTATGCTGTGATTTCAAGTTTTCCTAGTGTAAATCAAGTTCCCCAATAGTACACTAATACCTAAGTACTATTAGGATAGACCTGCATAGGCCACCACTAAAAACATGTCACGACCCGCTCCCGAATAATCGGACACGAGTCGGACACGCCCAGCCTTCGTCGTTAGACACGACGAAGTAAGCTGTACCAATCTAGGGAAATCTAACCAGATAATCATGAACAAGTATGAAATCACAGCATCTATAAATGTATCCCAAATCCAGGGTAAAGTACAAGTCTCAGAATTTTATCACATTCTAGCAAAATGAAAGATAGAGTCTACTAGTCTCAAATACAAAAAAAATAAAAATAAAGTACTAATGGTAAAGCTCTAGGCTTCTGCAGCCTCTAAGTCAAGAGTAACTCCAGCTAGCTCTCCTGCATCAACTGGCTCTCGGCCATAATAAGTGTCGCATAGGGCCTCCAACTCACTTGCAACATATCATATTCAGGAGCGGAGCAAAGTACAGTTCTAGGTAATGAAATATGAACATGATATGAACTGAGTACAGAAAAATGAAATACAGGAATGAACATGAAAGTACAGAAAAGTAGTACAGGAAATAAGTACAGGAACTATAGTACATGAATGTAAAGTACAGGAACATGTAAAGTACAGGAAATATAATGTACAGGAATGAAACTATAATCCTGTAGTACCAGACTTGATAAGTGCACAATATCGAAATACATCTAGTCCATGTGACCGGCTGGGATGAGAACATGCACAGGAGTACATGAATATGGTACGACTTAGGGCCCGCGTGCACGATGCGAGGCCTAAGCTAGGCACATGAGTATACTAACCGGGATTGGTCACATGGCTAGTGTATTTTTTCACCCGACACTAATAAGTACAAGAATATATTTTTTTAATGTTTATTAAGTGTTGATAACAATTTTCAAGTAAAAAAAGTTGTACATTAATTATCCTTAATATATGTCCTTACAGTGTGTTTGGAAACTTTTTTGAGGAGGAAAAAAAAATTTTGAGGAGGAGAAAAATGGAGGAGAATAAAATGAAGGTAAAATTAATTTTTTCTTCATTTGTTTGGATAACCAAATAGTAGGAAAAGAAAAATTTTAAAATAATATTTTGTTTATTTATGAAGAAAGGTATATTTACCATTTAGTCCTTAATTTTTTCAAATCATAATTAATACTTGCTTTATTGAAGGATAGTTGGGTAATTTCTTTTACAATCCTCTCAACTCTTTTCATTTTTCTTTCAATTTTGGAAGAAATTTTTTTTGGGTGGGACCCACATGAATTTTTTTCCTCAAATTTTTCTCCCTCGTTTTCTCTCCCTTCCCAAACATCACTACTTTTAATTTTTCTCTCTTTTTTTTCAACATTTTCTTTTTTTCTAATTTTTTTTTTCTTTTCAAACAATACCTTAGGATAAATGTTAACAAAACACATTATATAATTATTATGTAAAATTCTATTACTAATTAATCCTTCATTTTATACACACTTTGCTTTGTGGCATCGAAACGTGGGCATACGGTGGAGAGGCGGCAGAAGATGAATTTTAGCATACTTTAGTGACACATTTAATGCGTCGGTGGGACCCACCAACACGAATGCGGCGAGACGAAGCCACACCCACAGCTGAGAAAGAAAAGAAAAACTTTAATATAAAATTGAAAGAAGAAAAAGAAAAAGGAAGACCTCAAAAAAGATTGGGAGGGAGCAGACGAATCTTCACATAAAATAAAGTAAAGAAAGAAAGGGAGAAGAAAGAGGAGACTGGAGACCGATAGATAGATAGATCTAGATAGGAACAGCCAGTTGTAATTGTTGATAAAAAAAACTAATTTTTTTATACTATTATTTTTTTATATATATAATTCTATTAAGGATTATTTCTTAAAAAATCTAAACGGTCACTTTATTACACTTATCACACTTTTAATCCTATTAAATCTTATTAAAGGGCAATTTATATATTAATTTTGTGACATTGTTTATATATATATATATATACTTTGTGTTGTTGGTACAAAAAAAATTGCTCACTCTCTACAAATTTTTATCTCTTCCTCTTACCATAATATTTCATTCCTTCATTCCATTCTAATTCTTTATAATTTTTGGACAAAATTAAAGTAAAATCGTTCTTCTGAAAATGTGTACGATGACAAAAAATTGATAGCAAAAAAAGTTTACCTAAAAATTTTAACTATAGAAGGATTCGTCTATATATAGATTTAGAATAATCTCGTAGAACAATTCTAGATGCTTAATTTTTCCATAGACCGTTATTTTTAATATTTTATTAGTTTTTTTATTTTGCTTACAAGAATGAAGATAAATTATCCAACGCAGCCAACAGGATGGGACAGGATGGGGGCGGTGGGACCCACAACCAAAAACCTAAACGTCCTCTCCCACGAGGGAGGGAGGAGGTAGGAAGGAAGGACAACACACCGAAACAATGACGGTGACATACAGCCGCACACTTTGCTCTCCTCTCTGGGCCCCACAGGGGTTGGGTTGGGAAGAAGGAAGGTGGTTCACGATTAACAAGAGAAATGGTGGGGCCCTGATGAGGCTGACGTTGACGTTTAGGGCTTGCATTACATTACATGCAACTTGTTTCTTACGCTGGGACCCGCCCCTTCTCTCCCTCCTAATCTCTGTCTCTTTCCCCACGCCAGGAGGCAATTTTTTTTCTCTTTCTCCAATCCTCAAATAAAATTAAAAAAAAACTTTTGTTTATTCTCACATTAACTACAATACTCTAATCATTTTTTTATTTTTTTTATACAGGTTAAAAAAAATAAACAATTTATATCAACATAATATTGTAATAAATGAATTTGCTCACTAGAGCCACAACGTTATACTGCACTGCATACTCCAGGTTCTAGTTCTCACAATAATCCTTCCAACATTATATTCGCCATGTCTTCGCTCTCACCATGGTCCTTCCAGCACAACAAACTCTACGTTAACTGTGGCTCTCAAAATAGTCATTCCAATACTGCATGATCTGCATCTTCAGGTCCTCAATCTCACCGTAGTTGAATTTAGTTTGCAGGATCGAACAACTTAATATAATTACTACATGCTCAATTACATAAATTTTTAATCAAGCTTGAAAAAAATCGTACAAGATAAGTTTTGAAAAAAAAACTTGTTCATCACATTTTGGAAGTAAAAAAAATGAAACTATATAAAGTTTTGGAAAAATTGTTTTATTCAAGATTCAATTTAATTTTTTTTAAATAATTTATCTTTACAAAACATATTTATGTCTTATTTATTATTATTATTTCGTTTTTAACAATTCATATATATATATATATATATATATATATATATATATATATATATATATATATATATATATATATATATATATATTACAAAGTCAAAGAAATTATACAGTAAATCAAACATTTGAATATAATTTTGATTTTACATTATATGGTTTGATTCAATTTTCTAACTAAATATAATATAATTATAATTGAATTATATTACAAATTCAATTTTAATTATTATGATTATAACTATTTACAAAGACTAGGGCCTCTCGTTTGGTTCGCGGAAAGGAAAGGAAATCAATTCTTGTTGTTTTCTTTTAGTTGAGAAAGTACAATTCTATCGAATAAATTTTTTTTATTCGGTGTTTGCAAATGCCAGAAAAAGAAAGGACGGTGAATACTTACTTGATAACCTTCTTTTCTCCTTTTTTACATTGAATCTTTTTTCAATTTCATTGACATCAAGACAGAGAAAAGTAGTGACTTGCCTATAGGCAACATATGTTGCAAAATGAGAAAATATGTTCCACGGCATAATTTAAACAAAGTAGAAAGATTATCATGCAACAAAACAATGGTTAATTACAAACCTTGTTACGATTTTTTGTGTTTTAATTATATGAAACCATTTTGCATAACAGTTCATCCCCAATTCTCTCTTAACATAAAAGGAAAAAAAAAATGTAAAGTAGGCTGGGGTAACACTTTATAGACTTGTTCGGTAAAAAGCACAAAATGATAAGCAAACATGACAAACATTCCACTTAACTGAGACGCTTTTGTTTGCCCATTTAAAATTAAATAAATAAAGTAACACCAATCCTCAAGTTTTGGATAACCACAAGTTCATCCCAACTTAATAAAGTATGTCAACTTGTTTTCTTTATCGAGTCTTACTATCATCACTCCATACTCCAGTATTAAACCAATGACAATGTGGACCCCACTCCAATTTCGTCCAAGTTCAGAGAAAATGAACTGGTGCGATGCCGCGTCACTAAAACGCGGCGCGATGCCGGTGCCGAAGAGTGGGAGATGACACTCCGCCCCTGGGAAAAAAAATACAGATTCGCAAAAAATAAAAAGAAGGGGTAATTTATTTCCAGAAGATATTAATACACTTGGATCCTAATATTAGTTTTAAAAAAGAGTAATAACCGACAGTGTCATCTTCCACAAACAAGGAATCCCGCGTCGGAATCACCACCAAGAACACAAAAAATTACAAAAAAAAGCCGCCTCCCGAGAAATCCTGAGATCTCTTGATCAAGAACCAGAGAAAATTTGCAAAAAAAAACCCCTCTAAACGAACAAATTGAGCAGTCTAGGCGACCCATCCACCCCTCCATTCTCAGCAGCAGGAGTACTGTTCGTGACCGACCCCTCCGAGTTCATCGACGGAGTCGTCGGCCGCCGCTTCCTCTCGTTGGCTCTCGGCGTCAAGCAAAGATCGAGATCGCAGTCCGCCGCCGCCGGCGCCGATCCGAACGGCCCAAACCCCTTCCTAGTCCTCTTCATCGCTCCCCCGCCGCTGCCGCCGACGTCGCGGAGCTCGACGGCTTCGAGATCCGGCAGCGGCCGCAGCGTTCCCCCTCTCAGCACCGTCTCCACCGCCGCCTGGCACAGGTGCCAGTTCCCGGTCCAGAGCAGCCCCACCGCTCCGTTGACCGGGTTGATCGTCCGTCCGCACGCCTCAAATAGCAACGACTGGAAAAGAGCTGCAAAAGAACGAGAGAACAGTGAGAATTCGGAAAAGTAGGGTTAGGGTTTGGTGGGGACTATGATTGATTGTTTGATTATTATTACATGTGCGTTGGGACTCGGGGACGGCGGAGATGAAGGACATGAGGCCGGCGCGGCCGAAGAACTTGGCGACGAAGACGGTGGCGTGGCCCTGGGAGTCGGCGCCGTCGATCCACTGGAGGCAGGGGCGGAGGACGCAGCTCTCGCTGCAGCCCTTGCGGAGCACTCGGCAACCATTGCAGCTCATTCTTCACTGGAGGAGGAGGAGTTTCGGAGCATCAACAACAAAACCACAGGTCAGAAAAATATGTTACTATTTTTTGTCGATTACTTGATTTCTTGACGGAGAAGAAAATAGCAAAAATGGGACAGGAAGCGGAGAGTAGTGGGGGAGAGGAGGGTTAGATATAAGGTGGGAGAGAGTGGTTGGGTTAGGTTAACCTAACTAGGGTTTGGTTAAACTGGGGTTAGGCGTAAGGGGGAGGTATGGTTACCGGCGTGAAGTTCCAAGGATTTGGGGGGGATTAGTGTGTTTAGGGAGGGGGGCGGCTCCGTGTTTCCGCGGCTGGGGATATTCTGCACCGTCCGATTTTGAGATTTGGTAGCTGGTCGTAATCGCTATAAATTTAATTATTATTTGGCTGCTTTATAGTTTTTTGTTTGAACTATTGTCAAAAAGGTTCACATCCTTTATGAAGCTTAGAAATTGTATTTTTTTTTCTATTAGATTAAGATTTTTATTTATTTTATGTTACTTGATCAACTTGGCAGCTTTGGAGTAGCTGTCATATATTCCAACTCATTTAATACTGTCGAAACGCAGAGATCATCCTAATATTACAAACTCGGTCCAACTCAGCACCACCAATGATACATTTTCGACACATCCGGATATAACTCTACCGTTACAAACTCGACCCCAAGTCAGTCCCGGTTGACACATTCTCGACCTCTACTCAGCCCGTAAGGACACATCCTTAACATGTCGCTTCTGCTGTGTGCCACCGCCTACACTTCTACCAATTTACGCAACTCAGTCCCGAAAGGGTGTCTATCAACTCAGTTCTGAATGGCACATTTTCGACCGGTAGGCCACTACTCAAACCCAAAGGGCACATCCTCGATCTGTCGCTCTTGCTAGGAGCTACCAGGCACATTTTCGGTCCCTAGGCAACTACTCAGACCATAAGGGTACCTCATCGGCCCGTAGGCCACTACTCAGTCTCTAAGGGTACATTCCACCTTAGTCACTTGAACTGGCAATTACCTCTATAATAAGTGGCCGAAGTGGGATAAGTGGGGAGAACTGACATAAAATTAATATATTCTTAGCAGGGCCGGCCCTGGCCCAGGACGACCGTCCAGGGCCCCATGAAATTTGGGGGCCCAAAAAATTAATTTAAATGTATATATATATTAGTAATCTTATATTAAAAGTAGAACTAATATATAATATGATCCTTCTTTATTACAAAACATTTGTGGTGTAGTAGTAGTTTGGTCATACTTGTATACAAGAGATCCTAGGTTCTAGCTATATATGGGCTCCATTTTAAAAATTTGCCTAGGGCCCCCATTAACTCAGGACCAGCCCTGATTCTTAGTTAAAAAGTAAAAATAAATCGAGTATGTAGAGGTTTCAACTCAGCTGGAAGGCCTACAACAAATTTCAGTCCGAATACTCTGCACTAGTATCACACCCATACCGCATAATTCTTCCACAAGAAGATTAATCTTTCGTTGTTTGAACCTGTAACCTCTGGAAAATATGTTTCACTCTAACCACTTGAACTAGAGGTCCTTGACATTATATATATATATATATATATATATATATATATATATATATATATATATATATACACGATTTTTTTTAATATGTTTCACTCTAACCACAAGTACCCATTCCTTCAAAAAATATATATATATATATATATATATATATATATATATATATATATATATATATATATATATATATATATATATATACGATTTTTTTTAAAGTATATATATAACTAGAGGTCCTTGACATTATATATATACGATTTTTTTTAAGTATATATATATATATGACATACGATTTTTTTTTTAAGTATTGTGTCTTATTTTGCTATTAACATAAGATATAAAGAAATTAGACATTATCTTTGAGCAGTTCTTAGATTTTATTTCCCAAAGATTTTAGTTCCTATTCGCATATTTGTTTAGGTTATAAAAAAATTATTCCTGAAAATCATGAATGCTCGAATAAATAATTTACGCATAAAATATGAAAATTTTATCCCGTATAATTATTTTATTTCATTTTTAATTCTTTTTGTTTTTTATATTTTTTAAAAGACTTTTGTTTTAGTTTTGTTTTATCTTTTTTCATTTTTGTAAGAATGATTCTTTGTTTTGTTTTTAATTTTTTTTTCAATTTTTTTGTTTTATTTTTTGGTTGTTTCACAATTCTTATCTTTTTTAAAAACTTTTTAACTTTTTTTTTGCAGAAATATTTATATATTCAACAAACATGAAAATATAACTTTTAGATCATTTATTTATCGGAGAATTTGATTTCCAAAAATTATAAAAATTTCGGTTATATATATATATATATATATATATATATATATATATATATATATATATATAGTATTCCGTGTACAAAACTTCCCCAAGTGATTTGAGATCAGATCAGACTCTAAGGAAAGAAACTGATACTTATACGTAAAAAGAAAAAGGAAAATTGTGAACTGGCACTGAAATATAATTAGTCTATTTTGTTTGTTCCATAAAAGTGGTTATTCTTAGAGAAAATTTGAGTGGCACACCACTTTTTTTACGCTTATTTAAGGTGCATCCCACAAGTTTACATAAATGTATGACACCCCCCACTTTGGACGGTTTCCGTCTAAAACGAACGGTCAACCTCGTTGACCAATTTTTTTTGACGAAAATACCCTCCCTATCTGTTCTTTTCTTCCCCGCGTCAACTATTCGTCTCCCCCCCCCTCCGCCGTGCTCGGCCCCCCTCCACGGTGTCGCCACACTCCTCCCCCCTCCCCAACCTCGCCGCACCCCCCCCCGGCCATCACTACCACCACCATCACCAACATCATCACCATCATCACCACCACCACCACCATCCACCATCATCACTGTCCCCCCCTCCCGCTCCGCCCCCTAGCCCCCACCGCCGCCGCGCTGCTGCTGCCGGGCTTGTTTGCTCACAAGCTTTGCTACGCATCTGCCACGCGCTGCTGCTAGGAGGCAGAGCGGGAGGTGGGGGCGGAGGGGGGGGGAGCGGGAGGGGGGTGGGGGGGGGAGGTGATGATGTGTCACTCCCCATTCCCGGAATACGTAAATTTTTGATTTTTCATGTATATGGTATCTGGCACCTGTATCTTTATTGTATTTATCCTGTATTTGTAACTGGCCATGGCATGAAATAGTATCTCGTCGCGGATTAGTGTGCTACCCCTTGTCCTTGTCTGGTTGTAGGCGTGGTTCACTGTTTCGATGATAGGATTTCTGAACCGTGTTGTGGTTAGAATTTTATTTAATTAATTTAATTAGTTGTATCACGTAACAATTAACATGTCATTAGTCACATGGTTAGAGCATGTTTAGGGCTTAGGATTTTCTTAAGCCAACCCCTATATATATTGCATTTATTTAATATTTATCACGCATTTATTCCGTGTCTAATTTCTTTAATTTTATGCTAATTATTTTTCTGTAATTTGTTTCTGCCTTTACCTAGCTATTGGTTTATTTTGCTCATGTTGAACCAACTTGGTTTAACTTGGTTCAACATGATAAGCATGGATGGTCTAGATTGTGTAGGAAGGAATGGATGGTGGGAGATTAACATGACTTGCTATTTAAATCCCTCTTCTATTCTCTCTCCTCATAACTCTCATTTTCTTTCTTCCTCCACCAAAACCCTAGCTATTAGAGAGAGGCAAGTACATCTTGCACACCATGAGGGATTTCATGCATCCCCATTTATTTTTGGTCTATGTTGTTCATCTTCTCTTCCTCTACAAGTTTAGGTCTTGAAGTTCTTGATTTCCATGGATGGTTGGGTGTAGATCTAAGTTTTAAGTTTTGGTTTTCATGGTTTTGGTCTTCATATGAATTTAGGGTTTTGATCTATCAAACATTGTTGATTTCGAAATTAAGTGGTTCCATGTTGTAGAGAATTTGATTCTACTAAAGTTTGGCTTTTGAAAAGTTAGATTTCGATTTATTTTGTGGAAGTTATGGCAAAAAGAATTTTGGTTCGTTCCTATATATTCATCTGCAGCACGCACAGCATGTCGCAGAAGGCGCACCGCATGTCGCAGAAGGCGCATGTCGCAGAAGGCGCATGTTGCAATGAAGCGCATGTCGCGGAAGGCGCACCGCATGTCGCAGAAGGCGCATGTTGCAATGAAGCGCATGTCGCAGTAGGCGCATATCATGTCGCGAATGAGCCGCATTAAGGCGCATGTCGCAGTAGGCGCATATCATGTCGCGAATGAGCCGCATTAAGGCGCATGTCGCAGTAGGCGCATATCATGTCGCGAATGAGCCGCATTGAGGCGCATGTCGCAGTAGGCGCATATCATGTCGCAGTTGAGCCGCATGAGGCGCATGTCGCGGTAGGCGTACATCATGTCGCAGTTGAGCCACATGAGGCGCATGTCGCAGTAGGCGCATATCATGTCGCAGTTGAGCCGCATGAGGCGCATGTCGCGGTAGGCGTACATCATGTCGCAGTTGAGCCGCATGAGGCGCATGTCGCGGTAGGCGTACATCATGTCGCAGTTGAGCCACATGAGGCGCATGTCGCGGTAGGCGCATATCATGTCGCAGTTGAGCCGCATGAGGCGCATGTCGCAGTAGGCGCATATCATGTCGCAGAATATGCCTATTTTGGTTGTTTCTGACTATCATATGTTCTATTTTGACTGAATTGTGGCTAGAATTTCTTCCAACTCCTAACATAAATTTGTAGATCTTTTCCTTGACTTCAAGAATATGTTACCAACTATTTTGTACTAATTATGGACTCGACCATGTTTAATGCTAATTGACTTTCATGCCTTGTCACTATTAATAACGATGGTTATCTTGACTAAATTGATCATGCGTTCCTAGTTGGAACTAAGAGACTGGCTAGTCGTCTTATTGAAATGAATGAATGAGACACGTTCATGTAATAAACTATTGTACTCGATTAGCCGATCCCGAATATTGACATACAGGCACATGCAAGCTTCAATCTATTTATTTATTTATTTATTTATTTTTCTACAAAAGTAGCATGTGTACTTGATGGTCAAGGCATGATTACCCCGTGGTTAGATTTGATTGTTGCATTACGCTATGTAAAACCTACAACCTAGCCGCACTGGTATCGTTGTAGAGTTGCGCATATCGTACCCCGTACGAAAGTACTCATTTGAATGATCATGATCCACGGCATGGGATTTCACTCAACGTAGGGACTATTAAGTTAAATAAAATAATGATGGCATGGAGAGAATGGATTCCCGAGTTCTTACATGGCAGCCCTCCCGGGACTAGTAGTGCCCGCCAGGCCGGCTGGTTCCCACAGATACTGTAAATCTGCCACACGGGCAGGGAACAGTACCTACTTTTATTATTATTGTATATTGTATATATATGACGGACGTCCTGCTAGGACTCGTCTAATTCATGCTTGGCGCACCTGATTGACTGGATAGACTAGCCTTGCTCGCACATAGTAAGAACTGAAGAATTCCTAATTGTATAATTTCAGGATAACTTGGGACTCACAATAGCAAGCCGTAGGATTTGATTGGCCGTACAAGATGATTTGTTCGTGTACTGTACCTACTCTGTTGTCTAACTGGGATGATCAGAATGTCAGGACATGACGGGCCAACTTCTGTCCTTGTTTGGTTGGGAGGTTGGTTCGAAGTGTCGTGATGTGATGTGAATCCTAGTAGCAAGCAGAGATCTATTATTATATTCTCTTATTACTGGTTTTAATTCTCTCATATCGTGCTTCTTTGTGGTACTTGCTATTAGAGGTCTAACCTCTCTGGTTTTGCATGGCCAGATTTAGAGCCGGTTCTCGAGGATCCAGCTTACTTCCGCCTCCAAGATGGTCAACACTAGAGGGATGATCGCAGGAGGACTCGAGTGGGTCCCTTACTTCACCACTCGTTTTGTTATTTACTTTATACCGTAGCCGTTTGGCACCGACATGTTAGTCGGATTGTCTTGTACTTACTTTTGTATAATTGTAATTAAGTCAGACTGCAGCTGATAACAATTGTGTACACCTTGCTATATCATCTGGCTATGTTTTGTAAAGCCAGATCTCAAGAACATTTTGACTGAGCGTTTGGGACGCCTTACTGCTTATTCTTACATGTTCTCTATTTCTGTTTTCTTGTTCGAATGATTGAGACAATAGATGTGAAGTGACCATAGTGAGACTTTCATGTAGTATGCACCCCCTCGTCTTTAGACAGCATTGATCGTATTATACGGTATTCATCTACCCGTAATACGTAGCTGGCTGAGTCATTCCCCCGCTCTCCAGTATTCTGGTTCTGGGGCGTGACAAGGTTTTAGTGGTGGCCCATGCAGGTCTGATTTCAGACTTGTGGGGTGCTTGATTTATAGGATGTCTCAATCACACATGTTTCCCCTTGATCTCCTGATTCGTTATTCTCAACCCTTGCTTGACATTCCGGTATCCTTTGACTTCATTGATCCTTCATGTCCGGTTGTTTGATTGTTCTCTTGTCCCTTTTCTTAGGGGCACCTCGTCTGCATCTGTCAGGATTGGACAGCAACAACAAGGGCAACATGGGCAACATGACCAGGTTGGTCAGCAACAAGGGCCAGTCTCACCTCAGGAGACTATCCAAGAAGAGGTGATAGTAGAACCAGCAGTTGGACCGCAGTATCCGGAGGTTCCAACACCACCTGTAGTTCCACCTACCCCTATGGAAGTGGATACACCAGCCCTTCTGGAGATCATGAGAGGAATGATGGCTGCTCAGCAACATCAGATGTTGGCCCAGCATCGCATGCACACTCAGCTACAAGAGCAGAATGTGTTGCTCAACCAAGGATTGCAGACGGCTCTGGAAAGAGGAATGAGGACTGATTCAGGAGCATCGGCCAGGTTTTGCAAGTACAACCCCCGCCGTTTCGAGGGCACGGAGGATGCTATTTCAGCAGATGCATGGCTCAAGGATATTGAGGCTATTCTAATAGCAGCTAAGGTGCCGGCAGAAGAACGTGTAGATCAGGTGAAGTTGTTACTTCAGGATCTCGCACGTGATTGGTGGAAATCAGAGGAAGTAGGTATCAGACGTCCCGTTGCTTGGGACGATTTTACTGCAAGGTTCAAGACGAAGTATTATGGAGTTGTGGCACAGTTTGAGCTACAACAGAAATTTATCAACCTCAGACAGGCTGGCAAGACTGTAGATGCGTACGCAGCGGAGTTCTGCAGATTGAGCAGGTTTGCCCCAGAGATGGTAGCAATGGAGCGCCAGAGGGCGATGAGGTTCCAGCAAGGGTTTCATCTTGAGCTCTTGCAGTTGATAGAGGGGCACAACTACCAGACTTTTGATGAAGTATTGACGGCGACTCGAAGGCATGAGATCACCATTCAGAGGCTTGCGGCAAGGACTGGAGGTCAGAAAAAATCTCACGGTCAGATAGAAGGAGGAGGGGCAGCAGCGCCCCGAGCAACAGCACCATCCCCTGGCATTCGTATCCACGATGTGGCGATACGAGCACCAGCACTACCCAGGCAGCAGCAGCAACAACAACCGAGGAAGAACCAGCAACCCCCAGCGGGCTGCACTTACTGTGGTAAGGGAGGGCACACTAGGGATGTGTGTCGTTCAGCTAATGGATTATGCTTGAGGTGTGGCAGTCCAGACCATAGGATTGCCAATTGTCCTATGATACAGAGGCCAGGAGGGCCAGCTCAACGGTTTCCGGCGTTGCCAGCTCCAGAGGTAGCACCGTATCAAGGGCCGGCACTAGCAGTGAGGCCACTAGCCCAGCACCCATTACCGACGCAAGCTCAGATGTACCGACAAGCACAGCATCAGGTTGGGCAGCAGGGACAGGGAAGGCAGGGACAAAGGCAAGAAGGATTTGGAGTATTAGAGCAAAGATTGGCTGAAGGCGGTCAGGTTTTGAGTAAGTTTGAGTATTAATTATTATTTATTGTAATTCTTTGAGTTTTATATTCGAAGAGTGAAGGCAACTTTTCGTCTCACTCATCTGCTCTCGTATCATGTGATACGTGAAATTCATCATGTGTCTTGATTACGAGAGTACGTCCTGGACAGAGTCTCGTTCTTGATTTAGTCATTGGTACCGACTTATCTCAAGCATTGACCCTTGTCCACTTTGGGTGTCGGTGTAGGACCTCGAGGACGAATTCCTACCTGACTTGAGAGGCATATTTTATTCGTATGTCTCCGATCATTTCCCTTTAGGGTATGATTATTGTTTGCGCTCTTACTTAATTGCTCTTTCTTTCGTAATCTGTTCGTCTGCCATGTGTTGTTAGATAATCATGATTGTTATATGACATGAGTGTATTTCGTGATCTGAGAGCGCGCTCGACTAGCCTTATTGAAATTCCGAGGACGAAATTTTTCTAAGGAGGATAGAGATGTCACTCCCCATTCCCGGAATACGTAAATTTTTGATTTTTCATGTATATGGTATTTGGCACCTGTATCTTTATTGCATTTATCCTGTATTTGTAACTGGCCATGGCATGGAACAGTATCTCGTCGCGGATTAGTGTGCCACCCCTTGTCCTTGTCTGGTTGTAGGCGTGGTTCACTGTTTCGATGATAGGATTTCTGAACCGTGTTGTGGTTAGAATTTTATTTAATTAATTTAATTAGTTGTATCACGTAACAATTAACATGTCATTAGTCACATGGTTAGAGCATGTTTAGGGCTTAGGGTTTTCTTAAGCCAACCCCTATATATTGCATTTATTTAATATTTATCACGCATTTATTCCGTGTCTAATTTCTTTAATTTTATGCTAATTATTTTTCTGTAATTTGTTTCTGCCTTTACCTAGCTATTGGTTTATTTTGCTCATGTTGAACCAACTTGGTTTAACTTGGTTCAACATGATAAGCATGGATGGTCTAGATTGTGTAGGAATGAATGGATGGTGGGAGATTAACATGACTTGCTATTTAAATCCCTCTTCTATTCTCTCTCCTCATAACTCTCATTTTCTTTCTTCCTCCACCAAAACCCTAGCTATTAGAGAGAGGCAAGTACATCTTGCACACCATGAGGGATTTCATGCATCCCCATTTATTTTTGGTCTATGTTGTTCATCTTCTCTTCCTCTACAAGTTTAGGTCTTGAAGTTCTTGATTTCCATAGATGGTTGGGTGTAGATCTAAGTTTTAAGTTTTGGTTTTCATGGTTTTGGTCTTCATATGAATTTAGGGTTTTGATCTATCAAACATTGTTGATTTCGAAATTAAGTGGTTCCATGTTGTAGAGAATTTGATTCTACTAAAGTTTGGCTTTTGAAAAGTTAGATTTCGATTTATTTTGTGGAAGTTATGGCAAAAAGAATTTTGGTTCGTTCCTATATATTCATCTGCAGCACGCACAGCATGTCGCAGAAGGCGCACCGCATGTCGCAGAAGGCGCATGTCGCAGAAGGCGCATGTTGCAATGAAGCGCATGTCGCGGAAGGCGCACCGCATGTCGCAGAAGGCGCATGTCGCAGAAGGCGCATGTTGCAATGAAGCGCATGTCGCGGAAGACGCACCGCATGTCGCAGAAGGCGCATGTTGCAATGAAGCGCATGTCGCAGTAGGCGCATATCATGTCGCGAATGAGCCGCATTAAGGCGCATGTCGCAGTAGGCGCATATCATGTCGCGAATGAGCCGCATTGAGGCGCATGTCGCAGTAGGCGCATATCATGTCGCAGTTGAGCCGCATGAGGCGCATGTCACGGTAGGCGTACATCATGTCGCAGTTGAGCCACATGAGGCGCATGTCGCAGTAGGCGCATATCATGTCGCAGTTGAGCCGCATGAGGCGCATGTCGCGGTAGGCGTACATCATGTCGCAGTTGAGCCGCATGAGGCGCATGTCGCGGTAGGCGTACATCATGTCGCAGTTGAGCCACATGAGGCGCATGTCGCGGTAGGCGCATATCATGTCGCAGTTGAGCCGCATGAGGCGCATGTCGCAGTAGGCGCATATCATGTCGCAGAATATGCCTATTTTGGTTGTTTCTGACTATCATATGTTCTATTTTGACTGAATTGTGGCTAGAATTTCTTCCAACTCCTAACATAAATTTGTAGATCTTTTCCTTGACTTCAAGAATATGTTACCAACTATTTTGTACTAATTATGGACTCGACCATGTTTAATGCTAATTGACTTTCATGCCTTGTCACTATTAATAACGATGGTTATCTTGACTAAATTGATCATGCGTTCCTAGTTGGAACTAAGAGACTGGCTAGTCGTCTTATTGAAATGAATGAATGAGACACGTTCATGTAATAAACTATTGTACTCGATTAGCCGATCCCGAATATTGACATACATGCACATGCAAGCTTCAATCTATTTATTTATTTATTTATTTATTTTTCTACAAAA
Organism: Iris pallida; assembly: GCA_029216955.1. Lineage (NCBI taxonomy): Eukaryota > Viridiplantae > Streptophyta > Magnoliopsida > Asparagales > Iridaceae > Iris > Iris pallida. The sequence continues at coordinate 4,616,458 of JANAVB010037420.1, forward strand.
GTAGCATGTGTACTTGATGGTCAAGGCATGATTACCCCGTGGTTAGATTTGATTGTTGCATTACGCTATGTAAAACATACAACCTAGCCGCACTGGTATCGTTGTAGAGTTGCGCATATCGTACCCCGTACGAAAGTACTCATTTGAATGATCATGATCCACGGCATGGGATTTCACTCAACGTAGGGACTATTAAGTTAAATAAAATAATGATGGCATGGAGAGAATGGATTCCCGAGTTCTTACATGGCAGCCCTCCCGGGACTAGTAGTGCCCGCCAGGCCGGCTGGTTCCCACAGATACTGTAAATCTGCCACACGGGCAGGGAACAGTACCTGCTTTTATTATTATTGTATATTGTATATATATGACGGGCGTCCTGCTAGGACTCGTCTAATTCATGCTTGGCGCACCTGATTGACTGGATAGACTAGCCTTGCTCGCACATAGTAAGAACTGAGGAATTCCTAATTGCATAATTCCAGGATAACTTGGGACTCACAATAGCAAGCCGTAGGATTTGATTGGCCGTACAAGATGATTTGTTCGTGTACTGTACCTACTCTGTTGTCTAACTGGGATGATCAGAATGTCAGGACATGACGGGCCAACTTCTGTCCTTGTTTGGTTGGGAGATTGGTTCGAAGTGTCGTGATGTGATGTGAATCCTAGTAGCAAGCAGAGATCTATTATTATATTCTCTTATTACTGGTTTTAATTCCCTCATATCGTGCTTCTTTGTGGTACTTGCTATTAGAGGTCTAACCTCTCTGGTTTTGCATGGCCAGATTTAGAGCCGGTTCTCGAGGATCCAGCTTACTTCCGCCTCCAAGATGGTCAACACTAGAGGGATGATCGCAGGAGGACTCGAGTGGGTCCCTTACTTCACCACTCGTTTTGTTATTTACTTTATACCGTAGCCGTTTGGCACCGACATGTTAGTCGGATTGTCTTGTACTTACTTTTGTATAATTGTAATTAAGTCAGACTGCAGCTGATAACAATTGTGTACACCTTGCTATATCATCTGGCTATGTTTTGTAAAGCCAGATCTCAAGAACATTTTGACTGAGCGTTTGGGACGCCTTACTGCTTATTCTTACATGTTCTCTATTTCTGTTTTCTTGTTCGAATCATTGAGACAATAGATGTGAAGTGACCATAGTGAGACTTTCATGTAGTATGCACCCCCTCGTCTTTAGACAGCATTGATCGTATTATACGGTATTCATCTACCCGTAATACGTAGCTGGCTGAGTCATTCTCCCGCTCTCCAGTATTCTGGTTCTGGGGCGTGACATGATGGTTGATGATGATGGTGATGATCTTGGTGATGGTGGTGGTGGTGATGGCCGTGGGGGTGCGGCGAGGTCGGGGAGGGGAGGGGGGGAGTGCGGCAACGTCGTAGAGGGAGGCCGAACACGACGGAGGAGGGGAGGGGGGGGGACAGCCACGTGTGACGGGGAGGAGGGACACACAAAAGGAGGTAAGGATATTTTCGTCAAAAAAATTTGACCGTTCGTTTTAGACAGAAACTGTCCAGATATCATACATTCATGTAAATTTTTGAGATACACATTAAATAAGCGTAAAAAAAAATAAAATACCACTCAATTTTTTTTATTCTTATTATTACTAGATGTTATTCTTTAACATTTAAAACACCGAGTTTCATGACTCCAGACTTATCAACAAAGACTTTGTCCAAAGTCTATGGAAACTCTGACCCCGTGCTCAACTAAATCCTAAAAGCTGTCCTTGCAAGTCCTTAAAAACAGCCCATAGAACGCGCATGCGTTGTCCCGTTTCATATGGCTTGCATATAGCATTTGATGGTACAGTCCTTTGCAGGGAAATATCTTGCAAGTTGCAAGGAGTTGTTGATATTGAATTTTCCGGAAGAAGGAATTTGATAGGGTCTTCCACGTAACCCTGTCATTATCAATTTTTTGGATTTGCCGACATGGACAATTCAAAGGAGTGCGACGTGGATCACGGACATTCTCTACCACCACATCTCGTCATTCCTGCAAGTCCCATTGTGCCCCACATGTCAGTGAATGGATAAATGTCTGGGTGGACACAGGATTACGCGTTAGAAAAAAAATACAGCTGTCGGTTACAAAATGTTCAAGGCACACCGCACATTGCCCATATAGCGATGGGCAAGAAGAAAGACAAAAACAAATCCCACTTAGAGGATCTCCAACCCTATTGTGACTTTGGAAAAAAGTTAATGCCGCATAGGAATAACAAAATTTTATTCAAAAGTTCTTCTCCAATGCAATTGTCAAGTCAATTGTGAAGCTTATGTGGCAAAAATTAAAGAAGACATTGTAAAGTTGATTGTCTTGTTCTAGACAATGCACTTGACAATGTCTTCTCTTCCATGTCATCAATGATGAATAAAAAATATTAAAAAAAAGAAAGAAGATGAGTAGTTGTCTTAAAAGTTGTCTTGGAAGTTGGAAAAAATACTTTTTATTGTCTTCTCAATACTTTTGCATTGGAGAGAGTTTTTCTATCTCATTGTCTTTTGAGATATAATTTTGCCACATAAACAAGACATTGTCTTGTGGCTCATGCCACATAGGTGCCACCTAAGACTCACAACACTTAACAAGACAATAGGGTTGGAGATGCTCTTACCATCTTTGGAACGAGTTAACATCGTCGACGTATTTTATTTTGCATCTTTCCGATAAAGAGAATGTAAAAAATTTCATCCATTTTTGTTGTTGGTCAATTTGGGGCCTTGGGGGTGCATGGATATGTTAAAATCAAAAACATTTGAGCCATTTTGCGGTGGTCCAATTGTTCGTCTCTCCTTGTGAACACTAGGGAGCTACAGTTGTACATATTATATATATACACCAAATGTTGTATTTAAAGAGAACATAATTAGCACAAAAAATTACGGGATAACAAACCCCTTCTCCCCGGTCATGGCTCGACAAGGATAGATGCAACCATTTTAGGACAATGGAATAGACTACGTACTTGGTCGGATACTTATTTCTGGATCACGATTTTTGGTCTTGCCCAATTGGATCATGATGAGTAAGGCTTTGTTTGGTAGGAAGAATGGAAAAGTGGAAGAAAAGAAAACCAAAGAGATTTATTTTTCATCTATATGGAAAGGAAATACTATTTTCTTCGTTTATGTTTGGTAGGATGGACGAAAAATAGAAGTGATACATTTTTCTTTGTTTGGTATAAAAAAAAAACAAAATGGATGAAAAGAAAATAAAAATATATATACTTTATCAATTATATCCTCAACTAACAATATTTATTTACCATTTGAATTTTATGAACTACTTTAAAATATATCATTTTTATAGGGTATAATTGTCAATTAAGATGAGCATGCACTTTTTCTTTCTCTTTTTCTCCCACTTTTGGAATGATTGATTTTCTTAGGTTACTAAGAAAAATCAATACCTCCACTTTTTCTTCTATCCACTTTTCTCTTCATACAAAACAAGATAAAATGTTTTTTTCCTCCCATTTTTTTAATCCATTTTTTTTTCTTCCGCTTTTCTCTCGTACCAAACACATCCAAGGGTTAGCTCGCCAGTTGGTTCACTGTGGGACCGTAACTATAACCGAAATATTGGAAAGTCCCGAAGTGTGGAGGGATGGATGAGTTGGAAAGTAAGGTTTTGTCTGTCGACGCAAATGTGGTTCGGTCCATCTCAGCTGGCAGTAAATGTTGTTAAAATCTCGAAAAGTATTTGTACAAATTTATGAAAGCTTGAACCATAAAAATGGGAAAACAATAAATTAAAATTGATAATATTTTTTTTACATCAGAGATAAGCTCCTGAAAGATGGCAATAAAGTTATCGATTATATAACAAAGTTCTTATAGCAGTGCATAACAGCTGAAAACTATCGTCTGATGGGTGATGAACATCATCGTTACTCAAATTGAGATTCAACTATCTTCGACGATCCGTCCGTAGGAAACAAGTTTTGAACAACTTCAGGAACGCTGGTTGTAAGTTGCCACCCTTATCTCGGACAAGGCACTGATGTGCTAAACAATGTCACCCCCAGTTTTCAAAAACAGGGATATTTTTGTCATTTTACATTTTTGAATATTTTTAAATTTTATTTTATTATTTATGATATTATTTGGGGGTTGAAATTTATTTTATTATTTATGATATTGTTTTGGGGTTATTTGAGTCGGGTTCGAATTTCAACTCAAACCGACTTGAAACGGGAACCCGGGGGGTAGTTTGACTCTAGTGGGACCCACACACTAGTTAGGCATGGTCCACATGATATTGATTTTAGTCCACATGATATTAATTTTAGTTAGTAGTTAGACTAATTATTTATGGATAGGTTTAGTTTAATTAGAGACTTAAAACTTGACTAAATTGACCTCAACCTTTAATCCATTCCTAATTTAAATCAAATAGATTAGTGGAGGACATTTTGGACATTCAAATAGGGGACACCTCACCCTTTTTGGGCAGCCACTTATGGGGGGATAAGGAGTGAGTCACTCCTTCATTCATTTGTTTTCATCCACTTTCTCTCTCTTGTTCTTCCCCAAATTAATTTAGAGATGAACCTCCATTGATTTCATCTCCAAATCAACCCCTTCTTCCACCAAATCTTTTTTATTTCTCTTCTACTCCATGGTTAGAGGGTGCTAGCCAAGTTTGGGAGGATTCGGAGCTCGTTCGTGTCCTTTTGGAATCTCTACGTGTCGGTGCCGTATCGGAAGACTTTTCCTTTGAATCTCTCTCCCGGAATGTATAATCTCTCCTCTAATCCATCCCTACATACATATAAAAATATTTTGAACCCATAGGAATGACCCCCATGGTTGTATCTCCATTTGTGTCTATTTCGTGTCCATTTGGAGGTCATAGGAGTGTCCTTTGTGTTGTGGTTGTGTCCATGTGGAAAAATCTCAAAATTTGGACACACTATGTGTTGTTGTTATGTATGAATGAATTATTACATGTTTAATCTCATATTTTTATGTTGGAGATGTGTTCTATAGTGTCTCATATATATATATATATATATATATATATATATATATATATATATATATATATATATATATTAGTGTAGAGAGTGAGTTCTTGATATATTATGTTATATACTTGAGTTTCTTTTGTCTCAAACTACCTATATTCGTCATAATTTTTATCCACATTTTTAGTAACTAGAGCAACTTAGAAATGCCATAACTTTTAGCTCATAACTTCGATTTATCTCCCTTTTTTTTAAAAGAACCGTATCGAAGTTAGCTTTCCAAATATATATTTTAATAAGCCAAATTTGTTCTAAAACTTTCTGTAGAATTATTTGAGTGTCAGCTGTATGAAAGACGAACGCGTTTCGGTGTTTTCGCGATTCCTGGAGCTTCCGGACACGAAAATACGATCCGTTTAAAGTTTCGGAAAGCTAACACAAAGATCTATAATATACTTTAATCCTAGAATTTAGTGAAGGCCCAATTGGTACAGTATTGATTTTAAGTAGAAGAGTGACTATACGATATATGCATTTTGTGTAACCTATGAGCCTATGTAGTATGGATATTAAATGAATATAGAGTATGTAATGCATGATATGTTAGATGAATGAAAATAATATATATATATATGATATATATTCTTTTTACATTAATGTATATATATGGTTGAATGCAAGGATGTAGGAATGCAATTAATATAATGCATATAAGCAATGCATAAATGCATGAATGAAAGAATGATATACAATGTATGCATGAAAGTATATAATGAATGCTAGATATGAATGCAAGATATATATGTAATGATAGATATGAATGAATAATGTATAAATATTGTAATGCAATATATAATGATAACATGTATGGTAATGTAGAGTATATGATGCAAGCATGAATGAATGGAGAAAATACATGTATATAGGTAATATAGAATATAATATATGAATGCAAGCATGCAAGATTATATATTGTATCCATATATGATGTATATAGCCTAATGTGGAATGCAATAGATATGGCATTTGCCTATTTACATCTCTCTCTCTAACCTCCTATGTGTATAGGTATATAGATGTATACTTGTAGCCATACATGTTAAGTATAAATACTTGTGTAATGTAGATGGTTAGTTTTGTGCCATGTGTAGTGTAAACTCATAACTAGTGTTGATTTTTCTTTTCATGTACACCTCCATGTTCACACACACATAGCTTTACATGTTAGTTCCTTTCTCTTATATATATATATATATATATATATATATATATATATATATATATATATATATATATATATATATATATAATATTGAATATGCATGATAGTGATGTATCTTGATGTGTGACTTGTGTTGGCTTGTATAGCCTTGTGATTGGTGTGTGATTGGTAGACTAGGCTTGGTTAGGCCTAGTGAGACTTATTAAACTTGTTTGGGTTAAGTTTGACCTAGTTGACCTAGTTTGACTAGTCTAGTTGACTAGAGTTGATCGAGTATTGACTTTAGTCTAGATTGACCTAGAATCATGTAGAATGCATAGTAGAACTTCATTATATCATTTTAGACTTGTTGTGACCTGTGCTGTTCTGATTAGGAGCCAGACACCTCTCCTCGGACAGTACATTTACTTCAGACATTCAGGTACGAGGCGAGTACATTCTCTGATCATTTCATATCCTGCTTAGAATTATTTTCCTGCATTAAATTATTTTACTTGATACTGTCACGTTGGTCACACGGATTAGTACAATATGGATCCCTTCCTGAGATGTTATCCCTTCAGGGAGCATCGGGTACTCTATGTTCTGTGCGTTTCACTTACATAGCGTATCATATGCTTCTTTGGTTCTTTGATCACTTGTGACATATACCCATATGATCACAGAGTCTTTTTTGAATTCAAATCCCATTTGTGGGACTACTATGTACCACACTTCGGGGACATATCACCCTTTGGGGACTTATCACCCTTCGGGGGCATATAACCCTTTGGGGGCATATCACCCTTCGGGGGCTTATCACCCTCCGGGGACTTATCATCCTTTGGGGACATATCACCCTTCGGGGGCTTATCACCCTTTGGGGGCATATCACCCTTCGGGGGCTTACCACCCTTTGGGGGCTTACCACCCTTTGGGGACTGTTACATAGAATCATAACATAACCTGGTTGGATCCTTGTGTATTAGTTGGGGGTACGGGGGAGTATAAATAGCCATGTGAACAATTCCAAAGTAGAATAGCCATGTACGCCTCTTTAGTATAGCCATGTACAAACCAAGCCGTTCACATGTCGACTTTGTACTCTAAATCACTAGTCACTGGTAGCTCTTTACTTATAGTAGATATTTCTATTACAGTTCTCTCTCTGTTTACATACTGCATTTTTTCAGTATCTATATCTTACTTTACTGCATGATTATATTTTCTAACCTGCTATGAACTGTTGAGATGTATTGTGCTCGCTCCTGTCCTGACTGGACCTGTTGATAAATTTTACAGATAGCCTGGAGGTTGCCTGCTAGCCTAGAGGAGACACAGTAGAGGTTGTATAGATAGCTAGGGTTTTGCTTATAGATTGTTTTCAGTTGTCTTGAGTTGTATTTATGGATTACTGTATTTCAGCTTTGAGATGTATTTCTGGATTTATGTATCTTAGACACTTAGACTTCTATCTGCGGTATCTCTTCTGGATTTCATGTTTTATCTATCTTCCATTATGCTCTACCTTAGATGTGATTGAGTTTACATTCTGCTATGTCACCCCCATTCGGGGAGTATAAACTGCTTAATTTTATAATGTTAGATATTGTGACCTAGGACAGCGTTCTACCGCCGACACTACGGCGTAGGCTGGACGTTGTTACGTACTCGTACCCTCACAGTGGGTGCGGGTTGTGACACGTTTTTAGTGGTGGCCCATGCAGGTCGAGTTTGTGTAGTGGTATTCGAACTAGAGTACCACTACAGCCTGTAGTAGGATTAGGATATATTTTTGAAGGTGCTCAATCACAGTTAGGCCTCCTTGAGAGATTCCTGGGACGACCCTTGAGAATCTTATTTTAACTTCGATTTGAAATCTATTTTCTCCTGATTTGATTTATCTTTACTTCCTGTTATTGAACTTGATTTTGATGGATTATTGTTGAATTTTGAATCTTGATGTTAGTGGTTGAATTTGAGTCTGTATTTATATGATTTTGATGGATTATTGTTGAGTTTTGAATCTTGATGTTAGTGGTTGAATTTGAGTCTGTATTTATATGATTTTTGACGGATTATTGTTGAATTTTGAATTTTGATGTTAGTGGTTGAATTTGAGTCTGTATTTTTATAATTTTTGATGGATTATTGTTGAATTTTGAATCTTGATGTTAGTTGTTTAATTTGAGTTTGTATTTATATGTATATGTACATTTTTTTTGGAATTAAGGTAACCTGATAACATACTTGACAATGACAGTGAGAAAGGTAAAAGTCTACTTTATTATGGAATTTAGAATTTATTGCAGTCATATTTGCTAGCATGACAAAGATGTAGAGCCTGATATAGCTATACTTATCTTAGTTATGAAATCTAGATTTTCTTGCAGCCATACCGGGTGGCGTGGTAAGAATTCTAGATAACATGATCGTCGGGTATATGCCTTATTATGGACTCTATCGTTTATTGCAGCTACGCTTATTGGCGTGGCAGAATTCTGACAACATAATTTCAGGAAGACGCATATGATTATCAGATTGTACCTTAAATATTTTTGAACATGTTTTCTCTACTTTTGTTTCAGTCCTTCAAAAAAAAGAGAATTGTTTTTTGTTTTGTTTGTTTTGCTTCTCATTATTTAACTTAGGAGTAGCTTTAGCTGCTTTTATAAACCTTGTGTAACTTTTGCTATGAGTTTTTCATAATACAATGAATCGATGATTTTTGCTAGACCTTATATTGGATTTGATATTTTAGCTCTAGGTTTCAAAATGGTTCCTTCTTTTAAACAGATAAGCAGAACAGATTTTATCGTTATTTCTTTCTTGCTATTATTCTTGTATTAAATAATGATAATAATAAAACTATCTTGATTACATCAGTCACCTAATTTACAATCTTGGAAGGAATCTAAATGTTAGTCTTAACGTAGAATTAATTTTTATATTGGGACATGAGAATATATGAATATATATATATAGCAGACACTTGCCTGATACGTATGCATGCTGCACTTTGAATTCCAACCTATCTAAATACATATTAATATGTTGTTGATGTTTAAATTGTCAAAACCCCAATATTTCTGGTTCTCTGCTTTTTTCAGTTTAAATTCGTAATTCAAATATAAATTTCATATTAGTAGTTTCGTTTATATCACTGCACATGTATGTTATATACAGGATTTCAACTCTTAAGGGAATTGGTTGAGTTTTGTGTTTGAATTTGACAAATCTAAGACTGTGTGCATATTAACCCTTAATACTGGATTCCAAATGTTTAGTTCAACTTGCTGTTTTATTTTTTTTTAAAATATAATATTTAGAGCTGTGTACATTGTTGTATGTAGGGATATGATGTTAGGTTTATACTCTTACATGTTAGGTTGTGATAAACATTGGGTTAGTTGATGTTGAATTTTTCCAAATCCTAAAACTGAATACATGTTAACATTTTCACATTGATCTCCAATGTTTAGTTCAATTTCAGATTTAATAGGTAATATTGAACTGTATGCATAGCTAAATGTATGGATAGTATGTTAGGGTTTCTTCTCTATCATGTTAGGATATATTGGAAGCATTGAGTTGGTTGTGATGTTTCAAACCCTAAAATCTGAAACTGCATTATGTTAATATTACACTGGTTTAAATGTTAGATTATTTTTTGATTTTGTATGTAAATGCTGAACTAAAACTGGATTTAACCTTTCAATACTAAGCTGTAACCCTGTACAAGGGCACACACACCCTAACTTAGTATACACTGCCATGTAAACATAACCCTTCCTCTCTATGTTATGTTTATATATCTATATAGATATATATAGAGTTTATGCATACATGTTATAATGTATATAGATACATAACTAAATCTCTACCTCTTTATATATATATATATATATATATATGTATATGGTTAGCCATGCATGTTATGAGTAAATAGGTTGTGTGTTGTAGATTGTTTAACCAATATGCAATGAGTAGTGTAACTGGATAGCTATTGTTTCGAAACCCAAATCCTCCTATACTCTTTATGTATATTTCACATACACACATGCCTACTATCTAACCATATGAACATGTCCACATACACCCATACACACACGAACCACATAACCTTACATAATGCTAGCTTTTCATTCTCTAACACTCTCTCTATATATATATTGTGATTGGATTTCAATGCAAATGACTTTCATTCTTTAACTTTTGATTGTGATTTTCTTTGAATAGTACCCCTTTATAGATAATTGGTAGTCATCTTTATTTATTTTTGATAAGTACCAGTTTCATATAGGATGGTAGACTCCTTACAGTTTTGATGATTATTATTTCTGTATCTTTTCTAGTTTAGCACCCTAGATTGTTTGTGTGTTTTGATACCCTATGACCGTTTTGGTTAGCATGATTAGTATACCTAGATAAGACTTCACTACCACCGTATGCCATGATCCTGTATGTCGACGTTTTAAATCATATGATTTGTTTAAGTTTCGAGACTTTGATTGTGGGGGTTTGACCTAGAAGGAGTATGAACATTTTAATTTCGAGGACAAATTTTTTTTTAAGGTGGATAGATTTGTCACCCCCAGTTTTCAAAAAACAGGAATATTTTTGTCATTTTACATTTTTGAATATTTTAAAATTTATTTGATTATTTATGATATTATTTTGAGGTTGAAATTTATTTTATTATTTATGATATTGTTTTGGGGTTATTTGAGTCGGGTTCGAATTTCAACTCAAACCGACTTGAAACGGGGACCCGGGGGTAGTTTGACTCTTGTGGGACCCACACACTAGTTAGGCATGGCCCACATGATATTAATTTTAGTCCACATGATATTAATTTTAGTTAGTAGTTAGACTAATTATTTATGGATAGGTTTAGTTTAATTAGAGACTTAAAACTAGACTAAATTGACCTAAATCTTTAACCCATTCCTAATTTAAATCAAATAGATTAGTGGAGGACATTTTGGACATTCAAATAGGGGACACCTCACCCTTTTTGGGTAGCCACTTATGGGGGGGGGGATAAGGAGTGAGTCACTCCTTCATTCATTTGTTTTCATCCACTTTCTCTCTCTTGTTCTTCCCCAAATTAATTTAGAGATGAACCTCCATTGATTTCATCTCCAAATCAACCCCTTCTTCCACAAAATCTTCTTTATTTCTCTTCTACTCCATGGTTAGAGGGTGCTAGCCAAGTTTGGGAGGATTCGGAGCTCGTTAGTGTCCTTTTGGAATCTCTACGTGTCGGTACCGTATCGGAAGGCTTTTTCTTTGAATCTCTCTCCCGGAAGGTATAATCTCTCCTCTAATCCATCCCTACATACATATAAAAATATTTTGAACCCATAGGAATGACCTCCATGGTTGTATCTCCATTTGTGTCTATTTCGTGTCCATTTGGAGGTCATAGGAGTGTCCTTTGTGTTGTGGTTGTGTCCATGTGGAAAAACCCCAAAATTTGGACACACTATGTGTTGTTGTTATGTATGAATAAATTATTACATGTTTAATCTCATATTTTTATATAGGAGATGTGTTCTATAGTGTCTCATATATATATATATTAGTGTAGAGAGTGAGTTCTTGATATATTATGTTATATACTTGAGTTTCTTTTGTCTCAAACTACCTAAATTCGTCATAATTTTTATCCATATTTTTAGTAACTAGAGCAACTTAGAAATGCCATAACTTTTAGCTCATAACTCCGATTTATCTTCCGTTTTTTTTAAAGAACCGTATCGAAGTTAGCTTTCCAAATATATATTTTAATAAGCCAAATTCGTTCTAAAACTTTCTGTAGAATTATTTGAGTGTCAGTTGTACGAAAGACGAACGCGTTTCGGTGTTTTCGCGATTCCTGGAGCTTCCGGACACGAAATGCGATCCCTAATATTCAGCGTAAATATGAGATCCCGTCTCACTGTATCGGTATTTATATACGTGTACATATTTGAGCCGTATTTCATAATTCTTGGTTTTCGAAATATTTTAAATTTTTTTTCCAAAGTATTGGTTAAACTTGACTTGGTTTAATTTGGTTCGGTTCAACTTGGTATTGGGCTTGGTTTGGTTTAGGTGGGTTTGAGATGAGAAGGTTTGTATAAAACCCAACTCCTCTCTCTCTCTTCCATTATTTCATTTCTCTTCATCTTCATCCTCTTCATCTTCTTCCTCCAACCTAAGGCAAGTACATCTTGCCAAATGTTGGACAAATGTTATTTTGTTTGTTCTAAACTCTTCCTTACATGATTCTAAGCATCTTTAGAACTTGGCATTTTTATTTTGGTGGATAAATTTTTGTAGATCTAAGTTTATAGTCTTTTCATTTTTCTTGGGTTTTGATCTACTAAAATTTATTATTTTCAAGTTTTGATTGTTCTATGTTGTAGAGAATTCAATTTTACCCAAAATGGACCTTTGAAAAGTTAGATTTCGGCTTGTTTTGAGGAAGTTATGGCTAAAATAAGATTTGGACATTTTCTAGTTCATCTGTCCTGAATTTGGCAGGGACGATAAATAGTGCCGCATGAATGAATAGTGCCACATGGCTTGTATAGTGTCGTAGGAATGAATAGTGCCGCATGGATGCATAGTATCGTAGGATGAATAGTGCCGCATGGATACATAGTGCCGCATGGCTTGCATAGTATCGCAGGCTTGCATAGTGCCGTATGGATGTATAGTGCCACAGAAATGAATAGTGCCGCATGAATGAATAGTATCGCATGGCTTGCATAGTGCCGTATGGATGCATAGTGCCGCAGGAATGAATAGTGCCGTAGGAATGAATAGTGCCGCATGGCTTGCATAGTATCGTAGGCATGAATAGTGCCGCATGGCTTGCATAGTGCTGCAGGCTTGCATAGTGCCGTATGGATGAATAGTGCCACAAGCATGAATAGTGCCGCATGGCTTGTATAGTACCGCAGACTTGCATAGTGCCACATGGATGAATAGTGCCACAGACATGAATAGTGCCGCATGGATGAATAGTGCTGCATGGCTTGCATAGTGTCGCAAGCTTGCATAGTGCCGCATGGATAAATAGTGCCGTAGAATGCCGATAGTGCCTATTTTGGTTGTTTTGGGCTGTTTCATGTCTTATTTGCCTGATTTATGGCCAGAATTTCATCCAACTCCCAACATAAAAGTTGTAGACCTTTTCCTTGGCTTCAAGAATATGTTACCAATTATTTTATGCAAGTTTAATTCATTCTTGATATGGAGCTTATAATTGTATTGCATATTTTCTATCTCGACCTAAATTGCGACGACCCTACTTAATAGCTTGATATTTCTTTAATAAGTGAATTTCTTAACATGATTTGATAATATTGTACAGTTAGAGAATGGTTGTACCCCTCTTATACCCTTAACACTAGCTCATATTCAATTGGTGTTTTGGGCCAAGTAGTTACCTCATTTATTCCTTCTCTTATGTTATGATGTACCTTTTATCAATATCTATCTACAAGCTTTCTTACGTCTATGATTGATTAACATGATAGTGACCCGTTGTGGGACACTCATGATTTATGTCTTCCTTCATTTGCTTAACATGATAGTGACCCGTTGTAAAACCCACAACCTATTTATCTAGAATTTTTGGATAAATTGAAATTATTGCATTTTTGGGGTTTTGTTTTGTCAGCATAGTCCTGGATTCCCAGTTAGTGTTTTTATTGTTATTATTATTATTATTGTTATTATTATTATTATTATTATTATTATTATTATTATTATTAGTAGGATTAGGAAAATATTATTTTAAAAATTAATTATTGGATCTTGTTTGTGGCCTGTCTCCGATTCCGTGCCCGGAGTTGTCACGACCCGCACCCGTTTTTTTTTTTTTAATAAACGGATACGAAACGTGTCCAAGCCAGCCTACGCCGCAGTGTCGGCGGTAGAACGCTGTCACGGCCATGAAGATCAAAATCACAAATAATACTCATTCACAAAATTAATTTAATTTACAAAGAGCACAAGTTTTACTTTTGCAGGAAACATAAACTTGTACAATTATAGAATGACTACCACTCAACTATCTAGCTAGTCTCTAAGCTCCTGTCTGCAAGTATCCCCGTATCTCCCATGCTAAGTGAATCCACGGCTAACCTGAAAATGTTGGTTTCCAGTCAGGAATGGAACGAGCACAATTCACTGAATGCGATTTCAAATAAAGAAAATGACTATAAACAAAGGTTAGACATCAATTATGAGTTTTGAAAGTAAAAAAAAATACAGAAAACTAATAGTAAATAAATAGACACAACAGACTTTCCCCAACTGTTAGAAGTACCTTTGATATGTGATCGGTCTCGGGACAATTATGCGACACGGTCTACACGGTCTAAAGTTACACGGTCTACAGTTACACGGTCTACAATTACACGGTCTACAATTACACGATCTACAGAAAATATTACAATAAAGAAACATTGTCTACAGAATAATAATCACGAACTGCACAATTTAAATGCAATAAATAAATCACTGTCTACACTGTCTACAAGAAATAAATGCAACATGGTCTACAAGAAATAAATGCAACACGGTCTACACGGTCTACACGGTCTAAGGTCAGATCACACATCCTTGGTACTTCTCATTCCCGACTCAACAATTTATAATAGAAAATAATCACATAACTAATGACTAATCAATAAAATATAGTAAAGATCAATATCGAAATGCAGACAATAAACTGTACTCGCCTGTGGTCCTTTGCTGGTGAAACCGACAATCTAAACTACTCAATGTACCACTATAGTCAAAACCCGTACAACAGTCCCCGAAAGCTGAAATAAATAATACCAATAATCTCAGAATAGTCCAATTAGCTAGGATTGCCTGTCCTTACGTCCAATTCTGGACACAGGGGCAAAACGGTAATTTCGAGTCAAAACGATGTCCGCCGTTGGACCCGCTTTGCACCGAAAAGCGTGCCAGAGTCAATGGTCTCTAAAGTCATCAAACTACATGTCTACGGATTCAATTTTCCGATACGAAGCCAACCGTATGTCCAGAGTTGGATTCCGGCGGGCCGTGCACAAAATCGCCTGTTGAGTGGGACCGTGGGGCCCGCAAAACGACGTCAGATTCGACTGTCCCAGAATTGGACCAAACTTGGCATACAGGACCAGAAAAACGATACGGTTCTGTTGGCGTAAGTTTCGTCTCGATCTGACGGGCGTGCACAAAGTTATGACTGAATTAGCATTGGACGGATACGGGACGATTTCGACGGATACGCGTCGAATTCATCGCGCACACGCGACCAATTTGAATTCCGTCAAAGCCCACACGACCACGAAGCTGTTACGCAGCTTTCGATCCTTTCGGTTCGCGACCACGTCGTCCCGATTGGCGGGACGCACGTCGTGTGGAGCGATTTTCTAGTTTTTCTAACTGTTTTAGACGGGTTTTCATTGATTTTTAAACTGATTTATACCACTGCATATTCATCCGTAATTAAAACTATTAACTGGGTTTCTATGCCCTATATGTTGTATAAAAATGCCTTCAATTAGTATCCTAAATTTCCCATTATCCTGTTCTAAAATCCCCTTCCAAAACAGAGGATTGAACTGATTGGGTTCTGCTTTCGAAACGGGTTTTTCGTCAACTTCAACATGATTTTCTGGACAACCTCGGTCATCTAGATCCGAACTAATTGAAGGGGTCTAAAGACCTATATGTTGTGCTTCTATCGAACTAATTGGTTCGCGATTCGATGGAAGAACTAGGGAGAACGTTACCTGTGAAGTTGACCCTTTCGGGCGGTTGCCGCTGTTGGGGTCATCTGTCCGCTGTGCGCGCGCGGCCTCCACGGTGGTTTCCGGTGAACTCCGGCGGGAAAAGGCGACCGGAAGGACTCGCAGGGCGGCGCTTGGGGTCTGGGGTCGAAGGAAAGTAATTAGGGTTTGAGTTTTGAGAGGTTCTCTCCTGTGTTCTCTCTCGGTTTTATGGGGTGTGCTGTTTTGTTCTGCTACTAGTGTTTTCCATAAAGAAATTCTCTTTATTTGTTGTGTTTCTGGGAAAATTACAACTGTAGGAATCCGATCTAGAAGACGATCGCTTTATCCCTTGGACTATGCGAAGAAGAAAAACTCTCAAAATTTTGACAGTAGATATCAGTGTATCTGTACAATGAATGAGAAAAAGAACTCTATTTATAGAGTCAAAAATAATAACTGAAAAGATAACTGTCTTCACAGCCTGTGCTTAGTTGAAAATCACGCAGGATTTAACATACGCAAGGTTGTGAGCAGTTACTGGACGTGGCCTATAACTGTTGGACACATGGCAATCATGCATGAGTCGTGTGCAAGTTACAGGACACGCAGGCGAGAGATCAGTGGCATGGTTGCCACGTACTCCAATTTGATGAAATCCATGCAGACTTGTTGAAGACGAAATCCACGCAGACTCGGGGTAGAAAGCTTCAAAATCCACGCAAACTTGGGGCAAGAAGCTTCAGAATCCATGCAGACTTGGTGAAGACGAAATCCACGCAGACTCGGGGTAGAAAGCTTCAAAATCCACGCAAACTTGGGGCAAGAAGCTTCAGAATCCATGTAGACTTTGATGAAGAAAACTTCAGAATCCACGCAGACTCGGGGTAGAAAGCTTCAAAATCCACGCAAACTTGGGGCAAGAAGCTTCAGAATCCATGCAGACTTTGATGAAGAAAACTTCAGAATCCACGCAGACTTGGGGTAGAAAGCTTCAAAATCCACGCAAACTTGGGACAAGAAGCTTCAGAATCTACGCAGACTTTGATGAAGAAAACTTCAGAATCCACGCAGACTTGGGATAGAACTGCCAGCTGTCTTGATTCAGCGTGCCTCGACTGACACAAAATCTCTGGTAGTGATTGCTTTTGTCAGTCACATTAAATGACAAGAAGCTCTTTTGGTACGCCAACTTGACGAAGGTTGAGTCTTGCTGAAGAAGATTTCGAAAATCACTCAATAGACGGCTGTGATCTCTCGAATTCTGTGCTTACGTGGCATACGAAGAGACATTCTTCGACTGTTGTGCTGTCAGTCATAATTACTCTCTGATAAATGATGAGCTGTCTCCCCAGCGTGATTTGTAAATATTGTCTGGATCAACTGAGCGTGACTTTTGACTCTGTCCTGATCAACTCAGCGTGACTGTCATTTTTAAAGGCCTACAAGACCCCCTTCAAAGTTTTCAAAAAATTGAAAAGACTTCAAAATTTTCGAAATACTTTGAAAATAAGATGATAAAATGAAATCAGTCACGCTGAGATGACTTCAAATTTTTCGGAAGTCGGAAAGACTTCGAAGTTCTTTGAGAATATCCAAATAAACTTATTAAATGTCATGATGACTCTTCATTTTCCGAGACTGATTACATCCAGTTTATGGTGGAATATGAACCGCCGGCGAGCTCTGTTATATAAACAGGGAGAGGATTCATTTAATCTTCATCTTACGTCAACATGACACCAAAAGAGAAAGCTGAGGAAGAAGCATGCAAGTTGGGCTTTTGTTCCCATGGTGATCCCACTTTTGGGGGTGAAGAGCCAGAGCCCCTTGTCTTCGAACTCAAAGATGATCCCTTGCAACTAGCCAAGAATTTCTTGAGCTATTTTGGCTTAGATGGCTCGTTCTCTTCTGATGGGCGGAGCCTCATAAAGCAGCGTGAAATGTTTAAAGCTCTGTTGCACCGTTTGGGAGTTAGGAACGTAGAAGAACTAGGCACCAAGCTCAGTCGCTCGGGAAAATAGAGCGTGTCTTTTGTGCTTTTGTTGCACTTTTTGTTTTGTCTTTTGTAAGGCCCTCAGTGCCTTTGAAGAATGAAGTACAACTTCTGTGTTTGATCTGCGTGCATTAATGAAGAATATTAATTAACACCCTTTGACTATTTCCAATGTTGCTCTGTCTTCCAAAGCACACGTGACACTCATTCCACAGTTTACGAGCGCTATTCATGCAGATACTCATCTCCCATTCCTCTTCTTCTTCTCTGAGAATGAAATTTTTGGGAGATTTCATTCTCAAAAAAGCAATGTTTTCTAATGTTCGACTTCTGCGCACTGTATCAAACATGAGTTTGCCAATCCTTAGCACCAAACTTGAAGGTAAGTCAGTGTAATACGTGCACTTATTTTTGCTGTTGAAGATAGGCTTTCTGTTTCTTGTTTCTGATTTGAACAATACATGCCTGTCTCTGTTTGATAAATGCACGCTGAATGATTTCTGTTGATACTTTCTGCAGAAACTTGGCTGAAAATTTTCTTCAGAACTGGCATTGGGGATGTGGATGCTGTGGAGAATATCCTGCTAACATCTACATCAGGGATCTCATACGCTTTTGACGCGTAAATCAGACAACTCAGAACTCTTCGTAGGATAGAAGGGTCTTCCTTAGATGGTAGGAAGAGCCTTTATACACGAGAGTTGGATGGTGGAGTCAACTCTACTACCGAGAAATCGGGTAGTAGAGTTCCTTTCACGGAAGAACTAGGAATTGTATTCCAAGGTTGGATACATTCCTGTCTCCTCTGAAAGGTCGCTCCTAATCCATCAGTTGTATTGGCAGCACCACGACTTCGGGCTGCCACACTCTGTGGTTCTCCTCTCGTCTGAGAGAGAAGACCAGAGTTTGATTCCTGCTGATCTGGTCGTGACTGAGACCCAGACAGTCAGGAATTACCACCAACAACGAACCTGACGGAGAAGGTCCGACGGAGAAGATCCAAAGAAGAAGAGAGATCTCTATTAGGTTTTTGTTGTGGTGTAGAATGAAAATCCAAGATTGTAAAAGATTTCCATTATGATTTGTAAGAAAGTCTAAGAAAATGTAATAGACGTTTTGTGGTGAAAATGAGAATGGAAATGATAATTCTTCTATGCTCAAAGATTTGTATTTGTGGATGAATTGTGGACATGATAGATAATGAAATCTTCTTTTCTGTTTTAGAGTATATGATGTTATCAGAGGTATTATGGACGTGATAATAGTAGGAACTCAAAAGAAAAATAGATTGATTTCTATACAAAGGTCAAAACATGACAAATGAGTAAATAGATTCGGAATTGATTCAGAGGTTATGAAAACATGATCGATAACGAATCCCCACTTAATAAATTGATAAAAGATTATGAACGGATGAACCGTTAGAAAATAATGAACAGATGAACTGTCGAGTGGATGAATCGTCGGATGAACGCAATTAATGGATGGATGAACCGTCAGATGAACGTGACGTTTCATTATTTGTAGAACTTCTGCCTATAAATATAGCAGAAATTTGACAAGAACGAACACTTCTTCTTTCAAACATAAAAATGTTGTCTGAAGAAGCATTCAAGAAAACGGGAATTGCCTCAAAAGTTCAGAAAGGCACTGAAGAACACCTTGCTGATCCAGTTCAATCGAAGAAGACGGAAGCAGGCGAAGGTTCATCTGCACCCAAGCCACCAAGGGACATTCTGGATTTCCTGCTCAAACCAGGAAAGACTGAAGAAGAAGAAGCCATGAGGATGGCCGTTTGCAAGTTCCTTGTGGGTTCTAGCAAGGAGGTTCTCGACTCTTTTGCTGATCACGTCTTCAAGAAGGACGGCAGTGGCCCACATCCAAAATGTAGAAAAGGATGATAGTGATCTTCTTTAATATCATGTATCATCATTCATGATAAAAATAAAATAAAAATTTTATTTCTAAACATGAAACTGTCTGATGATTACAAGCATTTACATTTATACATAGTACTTTTTAAGGAATTTGCCATTAATAGGCATCAAAACTTTTCGACCATCCAATTCTGAGAGTTGATAAGCTCCATTTGAAAAAACTTTGCTCACAATATAGGGTTCTTCCCACTTTGCGTCAAATTTGCCCTTGCTCATATGAGTCATAGTCATATGACGTCTGACAGTTAGAACAAGTTCTCCTTTTTGATACGCCCGAATTCTGACTTTCTTATTAAAAGCTCTTGAAATTCTAGCTTGATAGAATTCAATATTCTGTTGAGCAGATAATCGCTTTTCATCCAGAGCTTCTAATTCTTGAAGTCGAAGACGATCATTATTTTCTGCAGTGAGTTCATTAGCGATTGCTATCCTTAAAGAAGGAATTTGAATCTCTAATGGAAGAACAGCTTCGCAACCATACACCAGAGAGAAAGGTGTACATTTGGTAGCATTACGAACTGTAGTGCGATAAGCCCACAAACATTTCCCGAGCTTGTCACTCCAATTACGTTTGTTAGTAGAGACAAACTTCTTTAGGAGTTTGATGATGGTCTTGTTGAAAGCTTCTGCTAATCCGTTAGCTGCCAGATTATATGCGGTAGAAGCCACATTGTTGATCCGGTGATCGTCACAGAATCGAGTAAACTTCTGACTGACGAACTGTGGTCCGTTATCATGAATAATGCGTCGAGGAACACCAAATCTGTAGATGACGTGGTGCTTAATAAAGCTGATGACATTAGACGTCTTAACTTCAGATAAAGGAATGGCTTCGGCTCATTTGGAGAAGTAATCGGTTATTGCGAGAATGAACCGATGACCCTTGGATGACGGCGGATTGATCGGACCAATAATGTCCATGCCCCAAGCTTCGAAGGGCCATGATGCTGCCGTCGGATGTAGAAATTCCGAAGGTTGATGAATAAAATCCGCATGGATTTGACAAGCTTTACACTTCTTTGCATATTCGATGGCATCAGATACCATGGTGGGCCAATAATAACCCATACGTCGAATACGGTCTTGAAGTTTTGGTCCTGGCTGATGTGCTCCACAAATTCCATCATGTGCTTCACGAATGATTTGTTGAACCTCGTCACCGGCAACACATCGAAGGAGTAAACCATCGTAAGCTCGACGATATAAGGTCTTTGTTGTATGATTGTTGTAGAATCTAAGTGATCGTCGTCTGATAGATGTTGCCTCACTCGGATCATCCGGAAGAATATCATATAATACGAAATCTAAGAAAGGAAGTCTCCAATCTTTATCCGTATTCTGATTCTCAGTCGAGTTACTGAAGATGAATTCCATGCTGGAATCGGATGAAGATGACATCGATTTACGACTGAATCCAAATCCGCTTGTTGTGTTGACGTCATGAGATGTTGATTCTTCACTGTCAACTAGAAGTCTTAGAGTCAAGTTATTTTTAAGATAAAATAATTCTCGATTACGAACAACAATCATTTGTTGTCGTCTGATTGGAATAGCCAGCACCGCTGCAAGATTAGCAAGGGCATCAGCTTCTGTGTTACATGCTCGCCTAACATGTTCAATGAAGAATTCTTCAAACGAAGAAGCCATAGATATAGCTGCTTTATGATAGGGAACCAGATCTTGATGGCGAACTTCATAAGTACCCCTGATCTGATTGACAATGAGTTTAGAGTCTCCATACGCCTCCAAATGTTGAATATTCAGATGTTTAGCGAGTTGAAGACCAATAAGTAATGCGTTGTACTCAGCTACATTGTTTGAATACGGCTGATCGAGAGAATAAGCTCTTTGTATAGCAAAACCTTCTGGCGATACAAGAACAATTCCAACTCCAGCGACAATATCGCCATTAGAACCAATTCTTGATGCTCCATCAAAGAATAGACGCCAAGTAGGATCTTCTTCAGCAATTTGATTTGAATCTAGGACTTCATCTGGGATTTCATCATAGAGTTTTGAATTTTCTGGAATTGAGTGAGCAGCCAGAAAATCAGCTAAAGCTTGTCCTTTGACTGATTCTGAGGAATATAATGCATGTCATACTGAGCTAGTAGGATTCTCCAGTTAGCCAATCGAGAATTCAAAACACTGGGTTTCTTCATCATGATCCGTATAGGATTGATCCTGGAGATGACATGAATAGTCTGGCCAATGATATAATGACGTGTCTTTTGGACAGCAAACATCAAAGCTAGACATTCTTTTTTAACCGGTGAATATCGAGGTTCAGCTCCGGTCATAGTGCGGCTGAGATAATAAATGGCTTGTTCATGGCCATTTTGATTCATTTGAGCGAGTAATGCACCCAATGAATGACTCATTGCTCGAGTATAGAGGAGGAACGGTATTCCTGAGACGGGAGGTACCAATACTGGAGGGCTCATTAGATATTGTTTTATATCATCGAATGCTTTCTGACATTCATCATTCCAGACAAAAGAGACACCTTTCTTCATAAGTTTGTTGAATGGTCTGCAGCGTCCTGATAAATTAGAGATGAATCTCTTGATATAAGCGATTCTTCCTTGAAATCCTCGTAGCTCTTTTAAGGTGCATGGAGGACGCATCTCTTGGATGGCTTTGATCTTCTCGGGATCCACATGTATACCTTTAGAGGTAATGACGAAGCCGAGAAATTTACCACTAGAGACGCCTAAGAAGGACTTAGTAGGGTTCATCTTTAATTGATGCTTACGCATTAGATCAAATATAGTCTTCAAATCTTGGATATGATCCTCCTTTTGTCGACTTTTGACTGTAATATCATCAACATAGCATTCGACTGTTTTCCGCAAATGTTCACGGAATATAGTGCTCATAGCTCGTTGATAAGTTGCTCCTGCATTCTTGAGACCGAATGGCATAACTGTATAACAGTATGTACCAATCGGCGTTCTAAAAGAAGTGTGCTTCTCGTCCTCTGGAAACATTTTGATCTGATTGTACCCAGAATACCCGTCCATGAATGACATCCGCTCAAATCCACAGGTATTATCAACCATGACATCAGGGATTGGTAGAGGGAATTCGTCTTTAGGACATGCCGCATTGAGATCGCGGAAGTCTATGCATACTCTGATCTTGCCAGTCTTTTTAAGAACAGGAACAATGTTAGCCACCCAATCGGGATGTTGTTCCTCTCTAATAAACCCAGAGGTAATGAGTTTCTTGACTTCAGCTTCAATTGCATCCATGATGTTTGGACGAAATTGTCGCTGTTGTTGTTTGACCGGTTTAGCATTCGGCAAGATATTGAGCTTGTGAGTTGCAATTTGTGGATCAAGCCCTGGCATATCTTCATAACTCCAAGCGAAGACGTCGATGTAATCACGAATGAGTTTGATCATGTCTTTCTTATCAGGTTTAGAAAGACTTTCACTAATGAATATTGGTTTGGGAGATCCCTCTTCACCAACATCTATTTGAACGAGTTTGTCTTCAGTCGGAGGTTCTTTTTGCTCGAAACGGAACTCCCATTGATTATCTAATCTTTGGGCCCATTGTTCTGATTCAGGTGAGATTTCAAACTCTTCTTCGTCTTCATCACTTTCTTCAGAATGGTCAATGGAAACCATGTTGGAAGACAGAATGTTGCAGTAGAAGTCCCCGATACTCATATCGGAATCCCAAGAAGTGGTACTAGAAGAATCAGATCTTTTATCTTTGTCAGACTCGGGATCTTCATGGATAATATTGATGAAAGGAGTAGGAGCAGTATAACCCAATCCGCATTTCGTTCTTCCATATTTCAAAGGAGGAATCCGAACAGGTATTTTTCTTCCTTTTCCATCATTGAGGCCAGTCCTGAAGTCATAGCCCATATTTTTGATGATGTCTCTAGATTGCTGACTATAACGACGTAGTTGTAATCTTCCAGTATCATCACTTTTGTCATCATCTTCAAGATCAGAAGGATTTTGAGGCCCTTTGTAGAAGAATATTGGAATGTCTCCTGGCTTTCTGCTGGAAACTAGAAAGTATGAAGATTGTACAGGTTCTAGAGATACATCTGTATGAACAGTCTGTACAACCCCTATGGTTATTATGTTCAAGTCATCTAACGGATGTAAATAACTATGAACATAGTTACACACATCAACATACTGCAAAGGTGGAGACTTTTCATTAAATATAAAAGCAGCAGTATTTACATTGGGAGAAGGCTGAGCCTTAGAGATTTTAGCCAAGTCAATGACTAAAGGGGGAGAAGAAGAACGAGAAGAAGCGTTGTTTCGATGAAGATCGATAACAAATGGCTCAGAAGAGGTGAGCTCCCTTGAAGTTTGAGTAGGAAGAGTAGTCCGCCCTCCAACTGGAATTAGCATAGTATCTTGAGTAGATGACTGAGATAGTGGAGAGATCCGTCCACTCACTGGAATGATTAAAGAACCTTCTCCAGAGAGTTTGGAAGATTGTTGTTGAGTAGTTCGACCTTTAACAGGGATTATTAAGGTCTCACTTTGTGAATCCTTTTTCTCCATGGCTTGTATGATCCTTGTATACTCTTCTTTGTACATCCGGGAATCATTGAAATAAGCTTCAACCCCATGGAAGGGATTTATATCAGCAACTTCTTTTTGTACTCTTCCATTGCTATCAATGTATTTAAAGCATTGATGAAGAGTAGAGGGCACCACATTATTTTCATGAAGAAAGGGCCTCCCCAGAAGAAGATTATAGGATCCCACGATCTCAATCACATAGAAAGTGACTTTGGATCTGAAATCGCCTATCTGAAGCTTCAGATGAATCTTTCCTAAAGGCTCGCTTCGGCTTTGATTGAATCCCAGGATAGTAGTAACCGTCTTGGAGAGTTTGTGAAGAGGGATTTTTAGTTCATCCAACAGACTCTTTGGCATTATGCTTATAGCAGACCCTGGATCAATGAGGATACGATCTATCTTCATTTTATCGATATAACCGGTGTAGTAAAGAGGCCGATCATGTCGATTATCCTCCAGTAGCATGTCGTCTTGTGTAAAGGTGATATTTGGGATAATCTCCAATACACTGTTGCAATGTAAGTAAGTGGCAGGTTCTGCATCTGGCTTCTTCAATTGTGCAAGACAAGAGTCAGCTTGTAGAAGTGCTTCACTTAATGTCTCCCAAATCTCTTTGAAAAGACGTAGAAGTTCAAAGAGGGACATTCTAGCTGGAGTATTAGCAAGCTGAGCTAAAATGTCGAAATTATAAGGCTTCTGAAGTCCAAGAGGAGAGGACTTCTTGATTGGCTTATCAAACCGAGCCTGTTGTTTGCCTTTCTCCAGAGTTGTGGGTTTGGGAGGAACAGGTTCAACTGGTGTAGTTGAAGGAACAGGTGCAGTAGATGATTTTTCTTCAGGAGGAACATTATGAGCATCTTTAACAGCTGAAGGGATATCAGTAAGATCTTCAGGATTTTTAGAATAATCCTTTAGGTAAGGTTTCCCCGTTCGAGTAGCACTAACAAGTGCTTCTTCTTTCTCTTTTGGCTCTGTGTCAGGAATAGATTCAAGAGAAGTCATATGACATGATTTAATCTTTCCAGCCTTCTTGGACTTTCGAGAAGTAGTCTTTTGAGGAGAAGGCGATTCAAAATCTGCCACTAGATCAGGATGGATCCACATGATTTCTCCAGTTTCTAAAGTGATTGGCACTAATCCTTCAGACCGTGGAGGAGGAAGATTCACTATGTCAAGAGTTGCCTTGGGAATAGGAACGATCCCACTTTCAAGGAGTTGAGGAGGGAAATCTCCGAATTGCATAGAGATGACGTTGGAGGTGACGGTCTTCTCTTTTGGAGTAAGAGAGATAGCTCCAGACTTAATCATTTCTTGGATCTTTCCTTTCAGTACATAACATGTACGAATTGTATGTCCCAGCATTCTGTGGTATGGACAGTATTTAGGATGATCTGTCTTACCAGCTTCATCAGGTTTCTTGATCTCAGGTAATTGTATCTTATTACCTTTCAGCAGACATTCAAAGATACCAAGGACATCGTCGTCATCAAAAAAATATTCTTCTTTGGGGCGAGGTGTTCTTGGTTGTTGAGTTGTAGGAGAGGTTTGAACAGTTGATGCATCTTTGCTCTGAAAATTAACTTCAAGAGTTTCTTTTCCTTTGCGAGCATTATTTTTATTGTTAGGACCTTGACCTGTTTCTTTAGGAGTCATCTGCACTCCTAAACCTCTGAAGGTTTCAGCACTGATTTCTGCAGCTTTGGCACTAACTATGAAAGAAGGCCAATCTTGAAATTGAGTGGACCCTGTCCACATACTGATGATTGGCAACAAGTTTGATTTGCACGTGTCAATGGTGACAGCATCAGAAGTTCCAAGAGGCATCTTCAGAGCTTCTCTTCGAAACCGTTCAATGTACTCTTCTGTAGTTTCATTACTTTTCTGCTTAATTCTAATAAGAGCAGACATAGTCATGTCATTAAGCCCTTCATAGAACCGTTCAAGAAACATCTGTTTGAAACCGGAAAATGAGGTAATGCTCCCATCTGGGAGACTTCTATACCATTCATAAGCCGTTCCCTTGAGACATCCAATAAATACCTGAGTAAGGAGGGCATCACTTGGTTGCAGTTGATCAGTCATCACTTCAAAGTGATTAATGAACTGACTTGGAGAAGTGGTTCCATCATAGAATGAGATAGTGGGAGGCTTGTATTTAGGAGGATACGATACTTGCTTCCATTCTATCGAATAAGGTTGTTTGATGCCTAGCCTTTGTAAACCATCCTTATGTTTGAATGCCTCGAATTGAGTTTTGAGATTCTTCAATTCTTCAGAGACAACTCCCGAAGTTTGTGGAGTTGTAACTTGTAGAAAATAGTTGGGAGGAGGAACAACATTGTAAGCACTACCCCCAGCTCCAGAGAGACTAGGATTTGGTTGAGCTGGTCCAGGAGTATTGGATTGTACTGCTGGAGGAACTTGTACTGGACTTATATCAGTATCAACTGGTATGGCATCTGGTACAGTCTGTCGATTTTACAACTGAGCTGTCATGAGTTCATACATCGACTTCATAGTATCAGCCATAGACTTCATTTGCTGTTCCAAAGAAGCAATTCTTTGATCTTGAGGAGTCAAGGAAGAAGAAGGTTCATCAGTATTCCCATCAACCATGTAAGTCGTGACTGTATGAGGGATTATTGATGAACTGGTGGATGTTGTATGCTCTGAATCATTGCTTCGTGCATCAAAGTCAACTAAAGGAGAATTACCCCCAGTAGGAAGAGGTGGGAAGTTAGATTCTCCAAGGAATTCAGAATCAATTTTAGGGATCAAATTTCTTTGACTAGAAGCCAGGACTCTTGCTCTGGTGTTTCTATATACTCCATCTGGACTATCAACTCTACCCCCGGTGTCCCGAGAAGTCATGTTGACAGAGGCAAACAAAGGCTCATCTTCATCAGACATAGGTTCATACTGAATCCGATTGAAGACAGACTGTCGTTTAGTTTGACATCTGTATTGCATTGTGGTTCTTGGCTGGAAGTCACATTCATGATCACCATGGTCTTGAACCGTTGATTGACATCTGCACTGAATTATGACTCTTGGATAGAAGTCACATTCAGCATGTTCCTTTGACATAGAATTACTCCTTCTCTTCTGTTAAAGATATTCCCGTAAATCTGTTTGTGAAGATTGAGGAGTATACTTCCTGTTCTTGGGTCTTGATGGCTCTTGATTATACAAAGAGTGATTAATGTGAGCCACATAATTTCTTGCATACTCTGCATCTGGATCTTTTATCTTCATATCCAATTGGTATGGTTTCTTAACACCAGAAGTGCTGAGTTTTGTTCTTAAATCAGTGGAAGGTAACACATTAATTTTGGAAACATGAAGTTTTCCTTCCATTGATCTGGATATTTGCAGAGAAGGAAGAGTTGAACCACTCCTTTGATTAGGAGTTGGTAACAGACCCTCTTTAATGGACAGATTCTGTGCCCAATTTGAAGAAGTCATAGGAGAAGATATTAAGGAATATTTCTTCTTAGACTCATTCAGATTTTGAGACATAGAATGTCCAGAAGGAAGAGTAGTCAAAAGACCATCTCCTTTCCTTTGACTAACAAAAGTATCAGTCAAAGCTGTTCCTGAAGTAAAAACTACAGGAGCAGAAGAAACAACTAAAAGTTATTCCTTTTCGAAGGGACTTTGTGTGGAAGACCACCCCCAGTTCTAGTAGAACTCGGTAAAGAAGAAGAGATAACTAAAGAGTTATTCTTCTCTGATAAAATACACGCTGAAACAGATTTGGCTAAGGAACCTATACTGTTAGCGTGACTTTTGATTTTAGAATTACACGCTGGAACAGATTTGGCTAAGGAACCAGTACTGTCAGCGTGACTTTTAGGATTGAATTTGCACGCTGGAACAGATTTGGCTAAGGAGCCAGTACTGTCAGCGTGACTTTTAGGTTGAAATTGTACGCTGGAACAGATTTGGCTAAGGAGCCAGTACTGTCAGCGTGACTTTTGAGGTTGAAATTGCACGCTGGAACAGATTTGGCTAAGGAGCCAGTACTGTCAGCATGACTTTTGAGGTTGAAATTGCACGCTGGAATAGATTTGGCTAAGGAACCAGTACTGTCAGCGTGACTTTTGAGGTTGAAATTGCACACTGGAACAGATTTGGCTAAGGAGCCAGTACTGTCAGCGTGACTTTTAGGGTTGAAATTGCACGCTGGAATAGATTTGGCTAAGGAGCCAGTATTGTCAGCGTGACTTTTGAGGTTGAAATTGCACGCTGGAACAGATTTGGCTAAGGAGCCAGTACTGTCAGCGTGACTTTCAACTTTGGAGACACACACTGGAACAGATTTGGCTAAGGAGCCAGTACTGTTAGCGTGATCTTTGATTGCTGTCATCTTCGAGCGCACAAGAGTGTGCGTGCTTGCAGTAGAGTTCTTGCCAGTGTTAGGAGCAGACACTGTGGCAGAGACTTCACCATTGGCTGCCAACTGATTCTTAGGGACATAGATAGAGTGTCCCTTCGACTTGGCAGTGATGATGGAGGCTGTAGTGGGCTTACCACTCTTAGCCCGCTGCATTTCTTCATAGGCGAGTTGATCGAATTGGATCGTCATCACCTTCTTCGTCGAGCCGATTGACGAAGTATCGCATTGAGTTATTGCCATCTCAGAAGAGGAGATGGTTTTCCCCAGCAGAGTCGCCAATTTGTTTTCCATAAAGAAATTTTCTTTATTTGTTGTATTTCTGGGAAAATTACAACTGTAGGAATCCGATCTAGAAGACGATCGCTTTATCCCTTGGACTATGCGAAGAAGAAAAGCTCTCAAAATTTTGACAGTAGATATCAGTGTATCTGTACAATGAATGAGAAAAAGAACTCTATTTATAGAGTCAAAAATAATAACTGAAAAGATAACTGTCTTCATAGCCTGTGCTTAGTTGAAAATCATGCAGGATTTAACATACGCAAGGTTGTGAGCAGTTACTGGACGTGACCTGTAACTGTTGGACACATGGCAATCATGCATGAGTCGTGTGCAAGTTACAGGACACGCAGGCGAGAGATCAGTGGCATGGTTGCCACGTACTCCAATTTGATGAAATCCACGCAGACATGTTGAAGACGAAATCCACGCAGACTCGGGGTAGAAAGCTTCAAAATCCACGCAAACTTGGGGCAAGAAGCTTCAGAATCCATGCAGACTTGGTGAAGACGAAATCCACGCAGACTCGGGGTAGAAAGCTTCAAAATCCACGCAAACTTGGGGCAAGAAGCTTCAGAATCCATGCAGACTTTGATGAAGAAAACTTCAGAATCCACGCAGACTTTGATGAAGAAAACTTCAGAATCCACGCAGACTCGGGGTAGAAAGCTTCAAAATCCACGCAAACTTGGGGCAAGAAGCTTCAGAATCCATGCAGACTTTGATGAAGAAAACTTCAGAATCCACGCAGACTTGGGGTAGAAAGCTTCAAAATCCACGCAAACTTGGGGCAAGAAGCTTCAGAATCTACGCAGACTTTGATGAAGAAAACTTCAGAATCCACGCAGACTTGGGATAGAACTGCCAGCTGTCTTGATTCAGCGTGCCTCGACTGACACAAAATCTCTGGTAGTGATTGCTTTTGTCAGTCACATTAAATGACAAGAAGCTCTTTTGGTACGCCAACTTGACGAAGGTTGAGTCTTGCTGAAGAAGATTTCGAAAATCACGTAATAGACGGCTGTGATCTCTCGAATTCTGTGCATACGTGGCATACGAAGAGACATTCTTCGACTGTTGTGCTGTCAGTCATAATTACTCTCTGACAAATGATGAGCTGTCTCCTCAGCGTGATTTGTAAATATTGTCTGGATCAACTGAGCGTGACTTTTGACTCTGTCCTGATCAACTCAGCGTGACTGTCATTTTTAAAGGCCTACAACTGGCACATGTGATGTCGGGGTCGGGCCTTCGTGAGGGTTCAGCTGAATTGATTTGTTGAGTTTGGGTGTAGCCCGAGAGGGCTGGGCTGCCTTCATGGGCCCTGTGGCTTGGGGTTATTTCATTAGTCTTTTTGTTTTTTTTCCTCTTCTTTTCTTTTATTAACACCATTATAAATCCTATATATATATATATGGTTCTCTCTCTCTCTCTCTCTCTCTCTCTCTCTCTCCCTCTCTCTCTCTATAATTATATATAAATCTATATATACACACATATATAAATATCCACACACAATATATATCCCTATATTTTCCTATATATATATATATATAATATATATATATATATATATATATATATATATATATATATATATATATATATATATATATATATATATAAATAAAATATTATATACCTCTTCACATATTATAGATATATATATATATATATATATATATATATATATATATATATATATATATATATATATATATATATATATATATATATATATATATTTTTTTTTTTTTCTGCAAATATTTTTTTTTTTTCTGCAAATATATATATATATATATATATATATATATATATATATATATATATATATATATATATATATATATATATATATATATATATATATATATATATATACCTAAAAATATTTTTTTATCTGTAACTTCTCGGTAAACCTAATAAAATCATAATTTTTAAAGTAGGTCTTTCACGTAAAATTGTGTACATGAAACAATATTTATTTACAAAAATCTAAGAATCACCATTCGAGTAAAATAATTAAAAATAAACTATTTCTAAATTTTCGGGAAGGGGAGCTACAAATCTACCCACCTTAAAATAATTTCGTCCTCGAAATTCTAACTCATAGGCATGCCTAAGAATATAAGTCAAGGAATAATCCACTATTACCTCAATCTTCTCAATTTAATCTCTCCGAAATAATTTATATTCTCCTCCTAGCCATTTTGTAACTACAAATCCTTGAGGACTTCTACCCACCTTTGGTCACACTACTCCTCAAACTAAAATCTTAGAACCTTCTAACTGGTTGCGAACAATTCTACCAGCAATTATCTAGGAATATGGTATCAATAATCCCCTCCTACCTATCAAGCAACCCGAACTTAGCAAGCAGTAATTTACACAAGTAGCTAAGAAATATTAGTAAATTCTAACAAGCGCGATCATTCGTCACTCTTCAATGGAAAGGACAAGAAGATAAGGAAAAATAATAATAATAATAATAATAATAATAATCGAGAGCGAATAAGAAGTTTCAAGAGTGGTAGAAGGTATCCAATGATGCAGCTAAAAGAAAATCTATGAACCATTGACTTATTTTGCTAGATTGGACTACTCCAGTCTAGACACTTGCTAAATCGAAGAACTCTTCGTTTCCTAGAGGGCTTGCACTCCGTTCAATACAGAAGTCCCATTCTCAAAATTTTATCTGAACGAGATTCCATAATGAAACGGAATTTGAGGAATCAAGATTGCGATCTATTCGGTGGTTATTTAAACCACACGAGTAAGGGGTAAAGTGCAATACAAGTTCGTATCGCGACTCCCAGGTAGATGGAATATTGGTTACGAATGAGTTCACGTTTTAAGAGAGGGAGACTACGCAATAGGTATAGGGACCTATTTCAAAAGTTCAGTTTTTATAGTCCAACTACGGTGGTATGCATGGATGGACTATACGGGATTTTAATGGGTTCCTTGATTGGACATCAATTGCTGGTTGGATGAACCTTGTATTTCAATCTATATTGACTGGTCAAGGCCCCAAAACTATTTCTACTAGGTTAAGGTAACCTAGAATAAGTTCCAACCCAAGTGATTGAACTAGTTGCCAGTCGGGTTAGTTAGCCAGGTCTTATGTCCAAAATGCGTCTTCCGTGACTTTTGTGTTTAAGTAGCACGAGAAAACACAATTGAGTGGTACACTAGGGACGTGTTTAGTGGACTTCGAGTAGATCACGACCATATATTGGGTCGAGAGGTTCGAGACAAGGTTGAGTTTCTAATTGTGGTCGGAAAGTTTACCGGTATTATGGTAAGGGTTATAGCTAGTCCTTTTTACCTGAAAGTCGTACCCTAAAAATAGAGTACCAGGGGACGTGTTTGAGTGGGACATGATATACCTAGATGAAGATGGACTCGTCTAGATCTTACATGTGAACTTTGTTGAAAGATAACAGCTGGTCTCGTGCTCCGAATATTAATGACACGACCGGGGCACACAATAATCTAAATGGAAAGTGGGAGTCTATAGGGCACTAACTATCATTCTAATAAAATTTATTCTAAGCAATCGGTGATCTTCGTATATCCCAAAACTTTAGGAGGCTTACAGTCTACCCACCTTAAAATAGGACATGGTCTTAAGAATAATGAGGTTAGAAGAATTCCAAGGTCCGGGTATTGTACCTCAATTCTCGGTAATAAAGAACAAGGTACGACGTAATAGAATATGGTAGATATAAGTCAATTCAAGGATCGTTTCGCAATAAATAGAAAACGAGTGTGTAAAATGACACATGGTCGATAGGATAGAATGGCTTACTCGTCCACCGTATATGAGAGTTGATGGGGTAATCAACTCCAAGGCACAACATAAGAGAAGATTTCTAACAATTGAGTCAAGAAATTTTATTTGTGTCATCCTGCCAGACTATCGTCACAAGAGTTATAGTGATCGTGCATTGCTGTTGACAACTGGTAGATTATAATATGACAGGGTATTTAAGCTATGGTATTGGCTAAGCTAGTGACTGTGGTGTTCCAACACTAGTTAGGTCTTAATAATAAAATTTACATAACTAGAGCAATATTTATTGAAAACCAATCTCGGGATGAGTGTCACGGTAAATGATTACCCTATTGTCCACTCATCTCTTGTCTAACTGTGGCTTCGGTCGAGGAAGGGTTGGTTCCAGGCTTAAAGGTTGCTAGTTAAGGCAAGCTCCCAGCAAATAATTAGGGACTCGCAACTTTTGGTTTCTAAAGAATAGGTAGTCTCATAGGTAGGTATTTCGATTAAAGGTAAAACCCTAATCCTTCTCAAATTCGAATGGCTAGAAGGTCTCAATAGTAGTTTGAGGGTCGATGGGAGAACGAGTAACTCAATCGTAGGACTAGCCGATGGTCGCTACACTCGTGTATACCACTATCATAGCCATGGGGATACTCTGTATCTCTATACCATCAGAGAGCTTTCGTCTTTCCAAATCGGTGAAAGACAAAAACAATAAAGAGTTCAATGGAGATGTTACTGAATATAATTTCGTGTTTCAAGGGCGAACATATAAATCAAGAGGAATTGTCAATGCAGTCGTGGATGAGACCCTAGGGACATTTATATCTCAATCCACGTAGGGTAATTAAATAAGTGCGAATCAAATGCATCATGGTTGATCAGACCATAATACACTGATTCTGATTAGACAATAAGTTAGTGAGCGTCCCCACTAAACATATGTCTTGAATCAAGCTCGATAAAGAGTAAGCTTGCAAAACTAGGCTGTGATAGCAACATTGGTCAAAATAGTCAAATTACAAGTACGCGAGAATTGAAAGGAGTTACAAGTAGTTTGAGTTTTGTGAGAATCAAACCTTACATGGCGTTCTTGCTTATACAGTCTTCCTACTGTCTTCTAATCCATAAGGACTTGGTCGACTAATAGGTTATGACTTCTAGCTTCTATATTCTTGGTAAACCTATTAGGGTCAATCAATTTCCTCATCAATAGATCACGAGGATCATACGGAGTGCTAGGTCGAGAGACATGCTACCAAACTTACAAACTTCCACTACTATTGGCTTTGTATCTTATGGGACATACATGGCTCGGTCCTATCCTCTATAGTACTCTAAACTTGTAATCACGTCTGAAATCATTTCACCGAGGATTATGCCTCGTCCGTATACTCGGGCGATGGTAAACTCTTGATTCTGTGATTCAGATGTGATATGCTATCTGATACTCTACCTTATCTTGACACCCGGGTAACTATGATCAAATAGGACCACTAGCCATAGTTTTAGAAATATTCTATAACCCACATTTCTTAACCAATTCCAACTCTAGGGATCGTGCCTTGCCAGCGCGCTGCTGGCTGCAGTGGATCCATAGTCTCCATAATTCAAATAAATGGCGACAGTGTGTTGTTGTCCTGCCATTATGGGTTAACTAACATTCCTTTAACTATATCCTTAAAATTCATGAGTTTCTAGGGATTCAAACATATCGACTATATAATAAGACGTAAATATTTGTCCTACAAGTCACAATCCTTAAAATAAAAGATTTAATCATGGAGGAAAATAACTGAAGGAAAAAGGATTACAACATCCTAATATCTATTCCATGTGTATTCACACCCTTGAGGAAACTTTGAATCGAAACTAACTCGAGGTTCGTTCATGGGTAACATAATCAGAAATTATATAATAAATAATTAAAAAACAATTTTTAGGGCAAACAGGAACTAAGTAGGCAATTCAGACTAAGACTTGAGGATGATATCTAAAGAGGCAAGAAGAGGAATTGAATAATTCATCTAGGTGTGATTATCAATTCCAGGAAGCTCTGCCTCTCCAAGTGAATCATATTGGACCATATCTTTCAATCAAGAGGTAAGAGTGTACCTATGAGAATTTGACAACTATCAAAAACTAATAACTCCTCTTCTAAAATGCATGGCCTAGACTACCTATCGGTAAATTTGTATAAGGGACTCCTAGTCCTAGTCATTCTCTTAAATTAAATTAACTCTAACTTGTGAATGAGCATTTTCTATTCGCAGGCTCGCAATAGTACGACTAACTTTAGTACTATCACGAGTTCGCGTGATTTGCGAAAACAGACCTGCATGGGCCACCACAAAAACTTGTCACAACCCGCACCCGTTTTTTTTTATAAACGGATACGAAACGTGTCCAAGCCAGCCTACGCCGCAGTGTTGGCGGTAGAACACTGTCACGACCATGAAGATCAAAATCACAAATAATACTCATTCACAAAATTAATTTAATTTACAAAGAGCACAAGTTTTACTTTTGCAGGAAACATAAACTTGTACAATTATAGAATGACTACCACTCAACTATCTAGCTAGTCTCTAAGCTCCTGTCTGCAAGTATCCCCGTATCTCCCATGCTAAGTGAATCCACGGCTAACCTGAAAATGTTGGTTTCCAGTCAGGAATGGAACGAGCACAATTCACTGAATGCGATTTCAAATAAAGAAAATGAC
Source organism: Iris pallida (assembly GCA_029216955.1). Classification (NCBI taxonomy): domain Eukaryota; kingdom Viridiplantae; phylum Streptophyta; class Magnoliopsida; order Asparagales; family Iridaceae; genus Iris; species Iris pallida. The sequence goes on from JANAVB010037420.1 coordinate 4,652,100, forward strand.
TATAAACAAAGGTTAGACATCAATTATGAGTTTTGAAAGTAAACAGAAAATACAGAAAACTAATAGTAAATAAATAGACACAACAGACTTTCCCCAACTTTTAGAAGTACCTTTGATATGTGATCGGTCTCGGAACAATTATGCGACACGGTCTACACGGTCTAAAGTTACACGGTCTACAATTACACGGTCTACAATTACACGATCTACAGAAAATATTACAATAAAGAAACATTGTCTACAGAATAATAATCACGAACTGCACAGTTTAAATATAATAAATAAATCACTGTCTACACTGTCTACAAGAAATAAATGCAATACGGTCTACACGGTCTACAAGAAATAAATGCAACACGGTCTACACGGTCTAAGGTCAGATCACACATCCTTGGTACTTCTCATTCCCGACTCAACAATTTATAATAGAAAATAATCACATAACTAATGACTAATCAATGAAATATAGTAAAGATCAATATCGAAATGCAGACAATAAACTGTACTCGCCTGTGGTCCTTTGCTGGTGAAACCGACAATCTGAACTACTCAATGTGCCACTATAGTCAAAACCCGTTCAACAGTTCCCGGAAGCTGAAATAAACAATACCAATGATCTCAGAATAGTCCAATTAGATAGGATTGCCTGTCCTTACGTCCAATTCTGGACACAGGGACAAAACGGTAATTTTGGGTCAAAACGATGTCCGCCGTTGGACCCGCTTTACACCGAAAAGCGTGCCAGAGTCAATGGTCTCTAAAGTCGTCAAACTATATGTCTATGGATTCAGTTTTCCGATACGAACCCAACCGTATGTCCAGAGTTGGATTCCGGCGGACCGTGCACAAAATCGTCCGTTGAGTGGGACCGTGGGGCCCGCAAAACGACGTCAGATTCGACTATCTCAGAATTGGACCAAACTTGGCATACAGGACCAGAAAAAGGATACGGTTCTGTTGGCGCAAGTTTCGTCTCGATCTGACGGGCGTGCACAAAGTTATGACTGAATTAGCATTGGACGGATACGGGACGATTTCGACGGATACGCGTCGAATTCATCGCGCACACGCGACCAATTTGAATTCCGTCAAAGCCCACACGACCACGAAGTTGTTACGCAGCTTTCGATCCTTTCGGTTCGCGACCACGTCGTCCTGATTGGCGGGACGCACGTCGTGTGGAGCGATTTTCTAGTTTTTCTAACTGTTTTAGACGGGTTTTCATTGATTTTTAAACTGATTTATACCACTGCATATTCATCCGTAATTAAAACTATTAACTGGGTTTCCATGCCCTATATGTTGCATAAAAATGCCTTCAATTAGTATCCTAAATTTCCTATTATCCTGTTCTAAAATCCCCTTCCAAAATAGAGGATTGAACTGATTGGGTTCTGCTTTCGAAACGGGTTTTTCGTCAACTTCAACATGATTTTCTGGACAACCTCGGTCATCTAGATCCGAACTAATTGAAGGGGTCTAAAGACCTATATTTTGTGCTTCTATCGAACTAATTGGTTCGCGATTCGATGGAAGAACTAGGGAAAACGTTACCTGCGAAGTTGACCCTTTCGGGCGGTTGCCGCTGTTGGGGTTATCTGTCCGCTGTGTGCGCGCGGCCTCCACGGCGGTTTTCGGCGAACTTCGGCGGGGGAAGGCGACCGGAAGGACTCGCAGGGCGGCGCTTGGGGTCTGGGGTCGAAGGAAAGTAATTAGGGTTTGAGTTTTGAGAGGTTCTCTCCTGTGTTCTCTCTCGGTTTTATGGGGTGTGCTGTTTTGTTCTGCTACTAGCAGATGTGATGTCGGGGTCGGGCCTTCGTGAGGGTTCAGCTGAATTGATTTGTTGAGTTTGGGTGTAGCCCGAGAGGGCTGGGCTGCCTTCATGGGCCCTGTGGCATGGGGTTATTTCATTAGTCTTTTTGTTTTTTTTCCTCTTCTTTTCTTTTATTAACACCATTATAAATCCTATATATATATATGGTTCTCTCTCACTCTCTCTCTCTCTCTCTCTCTCTCCCTCTCTCTCTCTATAACTATATATAAATCTATATATATACACACATATATAAATATCCACACACAATATATATCCCTATATTTTCCTATATATATATATATATATATATATATATATATATATATATATATATATATATAATATTATATACCTCTTCACATATTATAGATATATATATATATATATATATATATATATATATGTATATATATATATATATATATATATATATATACCTAAAAACATTTTTTTATCTGTAACTTCTCGTTGAACCTAATAAAATCATAATTTTTAAAGTAGGTCTTTCACGTAAAATTGTGTACATGAAACAATATTTATTTACGAAAATCTAAGAATCACCCCGAGTCCGGACACCGACCCCGTTTCCCGAACCCAAATTCGTTTCCAGTCCCGAACCCATCCTTAAATCTCTAATTAATTATTTAGCCTTAGATTTATTTATAATTCTATTTTTTAGTTAAGAAGAAAAAAAAAGAAACTAACTAAATTCTAAAACCTATTTGGTCCCCTCAGCCAGGACCTGACCCCCACGTTCTCACCCTCCCCTCAAATTCCTCTCCCCAAATCTCTCACCACCACAACCTCACCATCTCTCTCACCCCTCCCAACTATAAATCCCCTCTCACTCTCTTTCCCTCTTACACACGAACATCATCATCATCCCTCTCCCATTTCTTTTCCCATAAAACTCCAGACCAGCCATCCTCGTCGCTTTCCGTTGTATCAGCGTCGCCAGCGCATTTCTCGCGCCCCGCCAGCTACGTCCTCCGGTCGACCCACGACCGGCGCGCACCGCCGTGCGCCGACCCCAGCACGGCAAGCCCCTCCGGCGACACCCTCGCCGCCTCCGCAGCACTCCGGCGTGGCCCTCTCGCCGGTGCTGGCCCGCATCTCCTTCGGCCAGCCCGCGACCGCCTTCACGGTCGACCCCCTGACCGCGCGCCCCTCCGCGCGCCCCTCCGCGCGACTACGCCCTCCCCGGTGGCCCCGTCCAGCTCGAGCCCCGCTTGGCCGCTGTGCCCTAGCCACCCGTCGGAGCCAGCGTCTCCGCCCGCTCCCCCCTGTCCGGAGCCGAGCCCTAGCTCTTGCCGTTCGATCCGCCTCGGCTTCGACTCTGAGCTGTCGGCTCCATCTCGAGCCCCTGTCGGCTTCGCCTGAATCCGGCCAACCCTCTCTTGCCCGCAACGAGCAGTCGTCCCGACCGGATCTGTCCGACCCGCTGTCCCCGGGCACTGTCTGCTGTTCGGACGCTGTTCAGCGCATTCCTTGCGGCCCGGCTCGCAGCCCGCACCTCCTGTGCACTTTCCGACACTTTTCCTGCTGTCCGCAGAATTCTTTTTTTAGTATTTTCATCTGAGAGCTCTAGCCGAGCAATTGAGGTATAACTCCGCGTCCCCTTGTCCCTCCTGTAGATAGTCTGTGATGACGCGGTCCCGATCTCATTACAGGATTCGGTATTTTGAGATATCATTGCTTTTGGGTGATACGCAGAGTATCGGTTACGTCGCGGCATATTTTTCTATGGTTGGATATATTGTACTATGTTCATTTTGGGTTGGATATTCATTTTGGGTTGGTGATCCCTGGTTTGGGATATTTAATTGTGTTGTGGTTGGCATCCTCCCAGGATTGGGTTGTCCCAATTACAGAGGAGATGCTGCCTAAATTTTCAGAAAATATTTTAAAAAGAGATTTTCTTATAAAAATTAGCAATTTGAATAAAACCAATTTTTCAAATAAAACCGGTCTTTGCAAAATAATTTATAGATTAGATTTTGTTGGTTTTTGGATTTTATGGATTTCGTATCACCAGTTAGGCGACGACCATATCGGTCGAATGATCCTCGACAAAACGCAAACGCTACAAGGTTTCCTGTACGTTGAGGCGTTAGCCAGCAACATGAGATTGCACGACCAAGTCTGAGACTCTTTAATTTTAATTTAATTATAATTTATTTTTAGAACTGGTACTGCTTTTAGTATTTATGGTGCAGGGCCTCGGCCTACTGTTTGGACCGTTCGCGGCACTCAAAGCTCGCCTTAGAATTAATTAATTTATGTAAATAATTTGTAAAGGTGATAAGTCCAGTTTTTTTTTATTTCTCTGTGACCCTGTATTGTGTAGCTAGCCTTTTCTTATTTTTCTGGGATGTTGATTTCGCCGTTAAACGCGTAAAATATAAAATGGATATATATATTTTATATATATATAAAAATTAATAGGTTTTCTCATAATAAATAATCTAGTAATTTAGCAATTCACATATTTTCTCATTTAAAAGAAAAAGCCTAGTTATATATATATATATATATATATATATATATATATATATATATATATATATATATATATATATATATATATATATATATATATATATATATATATATATTTAAAATACAAAGTTTTGCCAAATTAACCGGTAATTGCTATTTTTTTCAATTAATCAGTAACCGACTTATTCAAATAAAATGATAACGAACGTAGTTTGTGACGTTAGACAATTTCCGGTAGATTAGTTAATAACTTAAAATCTGACTAGGGTCTGCTTCTAGAGTTTGTAACTAGCACACCTAGAATGGTTTCATTATGGTTCTAAGTCAAGGTTCTCAACTGTAGGATCTCGGAGACGAACTTGACTTCCTCCTCAGTACCGACATTCCCGATCCAGTCAATTAACTGAGGCAAGTTACGGTTATATTTTCTTGTATTTTATTTAGTAATTGTCAAGTTGCATGTTTAAACCACATTGCTACACGGAACCCTCTCCTAGGGTTCAAATATTGATTGATATTGTTTATGACCAATACCCCCCATATTGTATGATTGTGCGAGCTTACCCCTCTTACACATGGGGATAAGCCGTATCGCGTCGCTAGGACGTTATTGTACAACCCAAGTCGGTCATAGATGATTACACATTCAAATCACATTATTTTAAATTGTTAAATTGCTGGAAAATATTGTTTCAACTGTTTAGCCTGTACTTTTCCATTATTACTTGAAATGTGAGATATATATTCGTACTTGCTCTCTCCTAACTGGAGACCCATATTTTTAGGTGACATTGAAGATGCTGAGCTATTGTACAATAGCTGCTATGATCCGGTATTGTATCCTGTGGTGTTGCCAGAGTCCCCTTGGAGGACGTAGAATCTAAGGTCGATGAGCCGACCGCCTAGCTAGTCGTTTTTTTCGTTTTCTAATTTTATTGTTTTGGAGTTTTGTTAATTTGAATTCAGTACTTTATATCAGCTCTTCCATTTCCAATTGTACTTTTCAATTATTGAATAAAAGTTTTAAAATTTTTATATATGCAAGTTGTGACAAATGTATAGTTGTGGTTGTGAATACCTGCATATAGAACAGCTTACTGCCACCGTCTTACAACGGTGCAGGCTGGACATGATCCGGTTCGACCCAAACAATTTTGGGATCGGGTCGTGACATGTTTTTAGTGGTGGCCCATGCAATTCGATCAACAACTTAGGAGAACATATCTAGAAACAATTAGAACACTAGAACATTAATTTGTCATAACATAGGACCGAAATATATTATAAATAAATATTTTTATTTGTTATAGACTGGTAGGCTACCTTGCTTATGTTTTGCATCCTAAGCCTTATCCAGCATAGGCCGATTGTATGGTGGTCTATTTTACTATTTACTTTAGTTTCTAGATTTTATATATCTTTTAGTGTCCCTTGGCTTTCTGAGGTTATTTTCCTCCATATCCTTATCATACTCCAGCATTCCTTAGCATCCATACTCTTTTGTTATTTATGGATTAGGATTAGATTCTTCCCAATCTCCTTCTTCAACAAACCTATTTCAAAATTTTCAATTAGTTAATCAAATCATACTTCTCTATCTTTATTTAGAATCTAGATCTATTTCACTATTTAGAGTTTCAAATTCTCCTTTAGCAAACTTGGTAAACTTTTATCTATCCAGAGTATGTTTACGACTAGTGTATCCAACCATTTATCTCGACATTATTTTCAATTGACTTTCTTGGGACCAATCCCGAACCAAATTCTTCTGGAACCATAAAGCCCCAAGGTTAATTATTACCAAAAGAATTGGTTCAACTTAGCTTGTTAACGAATCTTCCAAGGGGATCATTTTTCAGAAATAATTCCAATATTGATTGATATTTCCTAAGTTATTCTAAGACCAAGAATATTTTTATTTGTTGACTTCCTCCACTAAACCTGAAACCTTACTCTCTCTAAGAACTTCTTGATCAGTTCAGGGCCTTGAAGCTTCCAAAACTCAATATTTGAGTATCATGAAGCAGAAATGGTTAGAGAATTTGTGATGCCCGTAGTCCGTATTACGTGTCACGCCCCGATCCCGGAGGATCGAAAACTAGCCACTGGGCGTGATGCCGTACAAGTCTAGATTGCACTTGTACAAGGCAAAACCATTACAGTTCCTGGTAATTCTCAGAAAACATCGACAATGCAGCGGAACCAAGCAGATAAATTGAAGTCACACAATTTATATAGAAATGTATCTCTTTATTGATATTCAAAATGGATTACAAGACTTGCAGCAGAATACAGAGTTTACAACTGAATACAAGACTCTTGAGTAGCCAACTGAATGTATACACTTGCCCTTTAGGCTACAAATGAATATAACGACTTCTTTACAATGACTTGCCAATTTGGCTACAATCTCACTGGTACATCTGAGTTCCACTGTTCCATACATTATGTCCCGTATAGCAGAAGACATCGTCTTGAAAGAAGAGCTTCTGCACACCCATCCGATTCATCGATGCCAAGTACTGATTCACAGGATTTCCTCCAAGCAAACACCTGTAATATTGCCCACAACGTGGGTCAGTACATCATCAATGTACTGGCGAGCGGTGCTGGCCCAACTCACCTAAGAAGACAGCACTAAGTAATCATGTTACAGAACATTATTATCAATGGTCTTTCTCGTTGCCTTAGGGTCAATTTCATGTTATAGCCGACAAGAAGTAAAGCATGCAAATCTCATAGCCAACATAATTTAAAGCATGCAGTTATCACCCTTTGGTGATTCTTACCCACGGTCGTATAGCCATCCCTGTACATTTATAATACTTACTCTGCCTGCACAAGACATTGTTAGAAACAATATCATGATTCAATATGACTATCACCGTTCAGGTGATTCTTACCAACAGCCGACATCCTTCCCTGTATTTGAGTAATAACTTACTCTGCCTGCATAAGACATCATTAGCACCTGACCTATCTATATGAAGGTCACTGGCGACACGCCATCCTGGACCGTCTTACAGATATACAGCGCCCTTGCAGTGCAGGTAGCTAGCCCCACTGCAAGTCCTGTATACCGTGCTAGTACATCAGCACTGCCACTACTTCGGCACTGGTTTCCCCTAGGACGAACCGGGTTCCATGGCCCAGGAATACCGTTCGAGAAACCACCTTGTCGACAAGTTGTCCATGACCATGCAACTATATGCAACTTATCTAAGAAGAAAACATATAATGCATGATAAGGAAAACTAAGCAAAACTATCATTCTCATCCATCTTGCCATCTAGCCATCTTGCCTTGAGCCAATGCTCACATTATTATCTGCCCATCCAGGGTCTTAGTGAAACCAACATTCTACATCGGCACAGGATAATAGAATGTTGTTTTCTAATCTATTTGCCACATCTTTGATATCATACCTCTTTCCAACCAACTCAATGTACTTACCGCCCAGTTCCTGGGACTTAGCACCTGTTTAGCATACATTCATTCGAATGCAATTCAAGCATACTCACTGCCCAGTTCTTTGGGTCTTAACATCTGTTTTGCCATCTATTCATTGAGCCAAAGCTCAATATACTCACCTGCCCAAGTATTTGGGACTTTGCCTTCACCTGTCATGCAATTCATCGCAACAGCGTACAAGCGTACAATTCACTTAGCCACAACAGTTTACGTTCATGTGATTATTATCTTTCATTATCTTTCCGAATTCCATGTAAGGTGTTATTGAGCAACACAATAAGAAACATAGCACACTATCCTTATTTTAAGCGTGAAGCTAAAGGATCTTTGAAGGGTTCAACACTACTCACTTTCATAGGACGATTCCCGCCACGATCGCATAGACTTCCAAGCGATCCTTCACATATCCCAAGTCCAACAAGGCTTCATCGAACCAACCATCCAACATAAGGCATCTTGCGGGTCGGGGCACTACAATATATACCACCCAGAAAAAGTTTCGTCCTCGAAACTTAAAACAAAACTCATCCGCAAAATTTCAACCAACTCTACATGAAACTTCTCAACGATCAACTTTGCACCATCTAATATTTCTCTGCAATCTCTCGATTGATTTCAAGTAATGTACCATCTTGTTACAGCATCCCAATTAATTTAACATAGTTTACCATCTTTGATCTTTCCTCCGACACTCGTGCAAATCCTTAGCACATGATAATCCTTCCCGTGGCTTCGTTTGAATTCAGCATACCACTTAGTTGGAATCATACACATATTTTAGGCGTCCCCGAAATATATGCACTTCAGCCAAGTTCAGTGACAGAGAAAACGGACGAGCTACGGTGTACCTTCCTTTTCGAACATCAGTAATTCTTTTTGAGCATCTCGTATAATCCCACTTTGTTTATTCAATATTCCAACCAAATACTAAGACGATAGATGTCGCCAATTCCAATTCGATAAATTTTCCTCAACCGATCCAACATTTCAAAATATTTCGACTTAGATGTATCAAGTATTCCTTTCAAGTTCATTGTCATCCATGCCATCAAAGTTGATAAATCCTATAGCCACATTTCATTTTGATATCCGATTCTCATCGATCAAATCTTGTACTCATCATCGTTCGCATCCATACGCTTTGTTTGCAACTCGTAACTTTCTCGATCACGATCCATCCATCAAATTGTATCATCATTCCAAATTGTACCACAATTTCCCTCTAGCAACATTTCTTGCTGTCCTCCAACATTTTCTTGTATTGATCAAGCCAACATATTTATCCTCTCGTATAGGCAACTATCATATTCCAGCAACATTAATTCTGAGGGTCATTCATATTCACATTCGCCGATCTCGGCTACATGCACTATCCAATTCCGTCATTACACTTATCCTCAATCTTGATCCGGTCAATGAAATTATCCCAACTATCTCAAGGCACTACCAACAATTTTCGGAGCTCAATATCAATCAACCAATCCAACCAGTTCTAACAATTCCTAATATTTCAACCAAGGCAACTCAATTTCCGAAACCAACATGATCCGTCATCCCATCCAACATTATAACATCAAAATTTCCCAATATCTATTCCATTCCAAAGTCTACCTTCCAACACATCTTATTCATTCCAACTATACTCACGCAACACCAATAGGGACATCCTACAATTTTCCAATAGTCAACTTAGCATACAATCAAGTCTCTACGGTCAGCTAATCTAAGCTAAACCAGACATTCAGCTAACCCATATGAGATGAGTAGCTATCAGGGACATACTTATCTCTTATCTTAGAGGCAACCAATTCTCAACATAGGGCAACTCTATGGTCTGACCAACTTAGGGACATGGGACGCCACCCCAAATCTTATGAACTTATATCCAACACGGACAACTGAAGAACATAGCCAACCAATCTGAGACTTAAGCAAGCAACCAACAATCTAGGCAACAAACCGACACTCTAGGCAACCAGCCAACAATCTAGGCAACCAACCGACAATCTAGACAACCAGCCAACAATCTAGGATCAAGTCTTTCTACCCGTACTCATACTCGAGTCATACCCAACGAAGTCTCATTCTAGACTTACCCGCAACTGACAAAATCTATCCGACAATTCTATCCAATAATTCTATCCCACAACTCTATGGGTCAATCTCGAAGCTATCATATAAAACTCCTCAATAGAATATTCAACTTTCAATTTCCATTTGCATAGACATAGCATCACTTGTTCAATCCGACTTGCATCCTCATATCGTACTCATATGTCTATTCAATCGGGTCAACTATTCTGAATCATCATCCGACATTGTTATCTCAATACTTTATCACTTATGATTTCTTTCTTGCGGTCTCTTCGCGACATAATCGTTTCCCACATTCTTAGATCATCGATACGGTCCGTACTCTTTTAACCAACAAAAAATCAGGCAACTATAATCATATTTCTTCCGAGGCATCACTTATAAATTTTCTAACACCAACACGGTCATCTCTTAGCAATTCACGTTAACCATCAATATTAGTTTTGTATCATCTCCTTCTGATTCCATAAGAAGATTTACTATTCATGCACCAATCCAAATCTCTATAGCACCAATCATCTCGTATCATATATCGGTCATCTTAGTGGACATGACATAACTCATCGGCTAAGTCATAATCCAACAATCTATATTCCACCCAACTTGTTATTCATGTGACAACATCATCTACCGACAGGGTCTATTACATATCGTTGCACCTCGATACTTATTTGTATTCCAGCCATTCGACTCTCGTAAGGAACATCTACTCTTTCGTACATCAAAGGACAAGTACCCATTCTCTATGCCTCAAAATAGTCAAGGGTCATAACTTGTTAATTCGGGACATCAATTTCCTTCAAACACACTGCACCACGTGCTAAGATCATCTATTCCACAAGCCCATTCTCTAACTTTTCGGTCGTCGATGCAACTCTCTGTATTTTCTAAACCATTCGCAACATCCCGATAAGCGTCTAACATTACCATCAGTTCTATCGATATCCAACATGCAATTTCTTTAACTCAATTCCAACATCGTTCAATATTCAGTCCATAGTTGTTCTCGCAAAATCTTTCAATAGCAACACCACACTATCATTACCAAGCCTACAATCCTTCTACCCAACTGATTCAAGTACTCGCCTGAATCTGAAATTCTTTTCTTTCCCAACCAAGGCATCATTTCATATTCTCAATTCTCTTATTACCCAACTTAATGCTAACCGACAAGGTCTAGCGATGGTTCACCCGAACACATCAAAATCTCACAACGGGTCATCCCAACTTAATCATCAAGGGACATGCCTAGCCAACACGTATCAGTCGTAAGTTCAAATACGATTCGATACCACCCACTACCTTATAGGTAAAGCAATCACAAGATTATAGACACATCAAGGGTCAAGGGACATCTTATCACGACAAGGGTATATGTAATATACCACCCAGAGCTCAAGCCATTCCAAACACAATATTCCTTCGCATCAAACCAACGTCCAACATGGACTATCCATCCTGCAGTGGTTATGCTGACCACAAATATCGACTCAAGATTCTGTCGATTCCCATTCACTGAAATCCATGCACATTCTGTTCCAACATACCATGCCATCACCCACTGTCGATTGCTGCATAACAATCGATTCAAAGAATCCCACACATAAGACATCCAGCATACATCACAAACTTACGCATCGCATCATTGTTATTCTTTTTGGTATCTTTTAGAAATTCAACAAAGCACACATATCACAGCCCACATATTTAGACTTATTGTATGGAACACCCAGTGAGAGGTTAGAATGATTAACGGACTTTCAGTCAAGAGAACAACATAGAATAGTTTTGGAAGCAACACAGAACAATCGCAGAAGCACTATGAATCATCATAGAGGCAACTTTGATTTCATCGCGGAAGCAACTTTGAGTATTCGCGGAAGCAACTTTGATTCACCGCGGAAGCAACTTTGAATAATCGCGGAAGCAATCTTTGAATCATCGCGGAAGCAGCTTAGAATCATCTTAGTAGCAACGTTGATTCGAAACAAATCGAATAGGAATCCAAGGACGTAAAGCCGTGCTCTGATACCATTATGTCACGCCCCGATCCCGGAGGATCGAAAACTAGCCACTGGGCGTGATGCCGTACAAGTCTAGATTGCACTTGTACAAGGCAAAACCATTACAGTTCCTGGTAATTCTCAGAAAACATCGACAATGCAGCGGAACCAAGCAGATAAATTGAAGTCACACAATTTATATAGAAATGTATCTCTTTATTGATATTCAAAATGGATTACAAGACTTGCAGCAGAATACAGAGTTTACAACTGAATACAAGACTCTTGAGTAGCCAACTGAATGTATACACTTGCCCTTTAGGCTACAAATGAATATAACGACTTCTTTACAATGACTTGCCAATTTGGCTACAATCTCACTGGTACATCTGAGTTCCACTGTTCCATACATTATGTCCCGTATAGCAGAAGACATCGTCTTGAAAGAAGAGCTTCTGCACACCCATCCGATTCATCGATGCCAAGTACTGATTCACAGGATTTCCTCCAAGCAAACACCTGTAATATTGCCCACAACGTGGGTCAGTACATCATCAATGTACTGGCGAGCGGTGCTGGCCCAACTCACCTAAGAAGACAGCACTAAGTAATCATGTTACAGAACATTATTATCAATGGTCTTTCTCGTTGCCTTAGGGTCAATTTCATGTTATAGCCGACAAGAAGTAAAGCATGCAAATCTCATAGCCAACATAATTTAAAGCATGCAGTTATCACCCTTTGGTGATTCTTACCCACGGTCGTATAGCCATCCCTGTACATTTATAATACTTACTCTGCCTGCACAAGACATTGTTAGAAACAATATCATGATTCAATATGACTATCACCGTTCAGGTGATTCTTACCAACAGCCGACATCCTTCCCTGTATTTGAGTAATAACTTACTCTGCCTGCATAAGACATCATTAGCACCTGACCTATCTATATGAAGGTCACTGGCGACACGCCATCCTGGACCGTCTTACAGATATACAGCGCCCTTGCAGTGCAGGTAGCTAGCCCCACTGCAAGTCCTGTATACCGTGCTAGTACATCAGCACTGCCACTACTTCGGCACTGGTTTCCCCTAGGACGAACCGGGTTCCATGGCCCAGGAATACCGTTCGAGAAACCACCTTGTCGACAAGTTGTCCATGACCATGCAACTATATGCAACTTATCTAAGAAGAAAACATATAATGCATGATAAGGAAAACTAAGCAAAACTATCATTCTCATCCATCTTGCCATCTAGCCATCTTGCCTTGAGCCAATGCTCACATTATTATCTGCCCATCCAGGGTCTTAGTGAAACCAACATTCTACATCGGCACAGGATAATAGAATGTTGTTTTCTAATCTATTTGCCACATCTTTGATATCATACCTCTTTCCAACCAACTCAATGTACTTACCGCCCAGTTCCTGGGACTTAGCACCTGTTTAGCATACATTCATTCGAATGCAATTCAAGCATACTCACTGCCCAGTTCTTTGGGTCTTAACATCTGTTTTGCCATCTATTCATTGAGCCAAAGCTCAATATACTCACCTGCCCAAGTATTTGGGACTTTGCCTTCACTTGTCATGCAATTCATCGCAACAGCGTACAAGCGTACAATTCACTTAGCCACAACAGTTTACGTTCATGTGATTATTATCTTTCATTATCTTTCCGAATTCCATGTAAGGTGTTATTGAGCAACACAATAAGAAACATAGCACACTATCCTTATTTTAAGCGTGAAGCTAAAGGATCTTTGAAGGGTTCAACACTACTCACTTTCATAGGACGATTCCCGCCACGATCGCATAGACTTCCAAGCGATCCTTCACATATCCCAAGTCCAACAAGGCTTCATCGAACCAACCATCCAACATAAGGCATCTTGCGGGTCGGGGCACTACATTACGTATTGGGAATGCGTGTACGTATTTCAGGCTAGTATTTTTGGTTTGTCATAATTAGTTAGCCTTGGGTTTTATCTTGCATGTTGCATTAGTATGGTTCATCATGGCATTGCATTGGCTTGGTTCGGTTCGGTTTAGTGGGTTTGGCTTGGTTTGGTTTTTGTGGAGAACCACTCCCACCTACCACCACTCCCACCTACCACCACTCCCACCATAAATATCTATCCCACTCTCTCTCTTCCATTATTACTCATTACTCATTTCTTCTTCTCCATCTTTACTTCTCCACCTACCAGGAGAGAGGGAGAGCTTAGGCAAGTGCACCTTGCTTCATGGAGGAAGTCCATTTTATTGTTCCATTGTCTTTCTCATGTGTTTCTAACCCACTTTAGTACTTGTCATTTTTTATTTCCATGGTTAAATTTTTGTAGATCTAGTTTTATGGTATTTCTAGTTTCCAGGACTTTTGATCTATCAAACTTGCGTATTTTGCTAAGTTGATGATCCCATGTGCAGAGAATATTGTTTGGTCCAAATTTTGACCTATGAAATTTTGCTGAGCCGCATGGACATTTTGCACTCAGCCGCATGGCATATTAATGCAATGGCCATCACTTACTTTTGCATGCATTATTTAATGCAATACAATCAGTGAGCCGCATAGGCACCACTATTTAAATGAATTAAGAATGGAATGTATCAGCACCCACATGAGCCGCATATGGCTTGCTCTTCAATATTACTTGTTTTTAATATTTTCTTGCCCGCATGCAAATTCACAGTAGCTTGGCCGCATGCTTGCATGCATGGCCCTTTTATAATATTTAATGCATTAGGCTTGTAATTTAATGTATTAAATATGCATAGTATTAATGCATTTGCATTTGTTAAAGCAAGTGCTAACCTGGCCGCATAGGCCCTTAGCTTGCGGGCCTTGGCACTTGTAGCCGCATGAGGCCAACTAGTTCTGGCCGCATAGTACATGGCCGAATGGCTACGACCACTTGCTGGCTTGTAGGCATTTAGCATGCATACTTATATATGCATGGAGCCTTAAGCTTGTATTAAACTTTTATTAATACTTTAAGCATTACTGATGTAAGCTTATTAATGTATTAGCTTTATTAATGCTTTTATTATGCCATAGGCTTGCTGATGTAAGCTTGGTAATGCATGGAACTTTATTAGTACTTTTAACTTATTTATGTATTGAGCTTGCTAATAATAGCTCTTAGCCGCATGTGGATGCTCGTGGCCGCATATGGCTTAAGGCAAGCACTAGCAAGTACTTGCATACAATGGCATTTGCATGCTCCAGCATGTATTAAATGGTGCTTTGGTATTTGTATTAAGCCATATATAGAAAAATACAGGGCCTATATTAAATAATATGTAATGCATTTTGCATGCATAAGCAAATTGCATTGTCATTTCGCATGCCAACTAGTGGAGCCGCATAGGTTGTGGCAAAGCATTAAATGCATGCTTGCAATTTTTGTATTAAATAATACTGAGCCGCATGGCCTTGGTAGTTTCTTGGCCGCATTCCCATTGCGTGCTGGCCACCTTGGTACAGTGCATTAATTGTAGTGGATCCCACATAACTTTTGTATATACAATCTTGAGTGGCCACGTGCCCTTTTCTTGCTTGAGTGGAAGCTTGTATTTATTGCGGGTCCCACTCTCTTTGACTTTTCTGGTTGCATGAATATTTTCTTGCTGGCCGCATAGCCCCTTTCAGTTATTTTTCTGGCCGCATAAGCTTTGGCTGTCCGCATGGGTGGCCTCCCACTCTCTTTGACCGCATGTTTGTTCTCCCACTTTTGGACCGCATGGGTCCCACTTTGATTGTTTAAATGTTTTATTTGTCTAAATTGTGGTCAGAATTTCTTCCCACTCCCAATATGAAAGTTGTAGAGTTTCTCCTTGGCTTCAAGAATATATATATTATATTATATTATTATTTTAATTGCTCAAGTTTCTTTCCTCCTTGATAATGACATGACTTGATGGTGACCCGCCGTGGTGCACTCCTGACATGATAACTTGACCTGACAATTTGACATGATAACTTAGCATGATAATTCTTGATAGTGGTCCGCCGTGGCGCACTTCTGACAAAGTACACTGGACATGATAAACCTGACACGATAGCTCTCGAAATGCTGTTGCGACGGCTAACACGACCTGACAAGATTGAATAACTTGGACACAGTGGACGATTGTGCTTGTGTAAATGAACCCGTCTTGTCTTGCATCATGTCTAGGACAGGGATCCCTGAGTATCACGGTCAGGGTTATCCACTGAAATCAATTAAGGCTAACAACTAGAATAAATCCAGTAGTCATGAAGAGATTTCCCAGCTACAGGCAATCCCGTTATCTGGGCGCCCCACTTGGGATCTGTAGCCTGCCGTCGAGTAGGGCACATTTCCAGCACACTGTCATGTGTTGCACCCTCTAAGTCACCTAAGGGTACATGCGTTTCCTGGACGATGTACCCACTTGAATTCAACTCTAATTGCGTCCGGATAGCCTGGATGGTCTGCAGGGCTTGTGGCTGTAGAATAATCTCGCTGCATCTTGTTAGTAATTAGGCTTGTGATAACCCTAGTTAGTTAAAGTATCAAGCCGTACTTATTGCTTGGCCGTGAATGTTGGATGAAGTTTACCAGTCTATTCTTGTCTTGATCCTGTACAAGATTGTTACATGTCCTGATTTCTTATTTTATCTTGCCGATAAATGGTGGGAGAAACCAAGTTCGGTTCAGACGAAGGGTTACAACCCCGGTCCTTGTTTGGTTTACGGGTTGTAACCTGGTTATCTGAATAGTTCCATGGTTATCTCATCGTATATCACCTGTCCTATTTTCTTTAATTACTGTCTTTTGTATATTATTACTCTTGTGCTGATTGCTGGTTTTAGTTCCTAAGTGAAGCCTCCTTTGTGGCACTTGCTCTTTCTGGGATCTGACCCAGCTGGTTTTGTATGGCCAGATACCAGAGCAGCTCCAGAGGATCTACCGAATCTCCAGCTACATGGTGACCACTAGACGGAATCCTGGCAACGAGTGGGTTATTTTTGGCTCTCCCACTCTATTGTAAAATTATTCTTTTGAGGCGTTTAGCCGTCGAGCAAGTGTTAGCTCGTGTACATTTTTTACTTACTGTCTGCCTACGGGCTGTAACATGATTAACAGATCCTAGGGTTGATCATGTATGACTAAACTCTTGCTAGTCCTGATATTTTGTACGACTAGCTTCATGATCAGCTGAATATGTAATATTTGGGACGCCTTATTATTGTATATTTAATGATCATACATCTTGTAACTTTTACTTACTTGCTCGTGATTGAGACACTAGGCTTGTTCATGACCTTAAGAGACTGTTGGCTTGTAGATAAACCCTCATGTATCCTAGACAGCCGTGACCGTATAGCGAGGTGGGTTGCACTTCAATATACGTAGCTGGCTATGTCTGCCCTCGCTCTCCAGTATTCTAGTTCTGGGGCGTGACATGGTTTAAGTGGTGGCCCATACAGGTCTTGTAAATCAAGATATGTGAGGGTTTACCGAATAGATGTCTCAATCAGTACTCGCCCTTGATCTCTGCTCGTATCCTCTTGATCCCTGAAAATTCTTGTCCTGATCACATGCTTGTAATCGTTGATCTTTCCTGGTCCTTCCTTATTGTTCCCATGTCGTCTTCTTCAGTGGCATTGTTCCTGGTCCTACCGATCAGCAAGGCGGATCACCTCCCGTGGGCCAGCAGCAACCAGAAGATCAGGTCCAGCACTCAGGAGCAGTCTCTCGAGTCATACCTACTGAAGGAGAGCCGCCAGTTCAGCTAGTCCAGCCTGCAGAGCCTGATGATGGCACTTTGGTGGGTCTCATCAGATCACTGTTAGCTTCCCAAGATCGGCGAGGAGATGCCTTGCAACAGGCAGTGGCAGATGCTTTGAACAGAGACGGTCATCCAAGGAACAGTGCAGCGAACAGTTTCAAGCGCCTGAACCCTCCATTCTTCGATGGCAGTGAAGATGCTATCGCTGCTGACGCGTGGCTCCAGGATACTGAAGTCATTCTAGAGGCAGCGAAGACGCCCGAAGACGAGAAGGTGGCCGTGGTGCATCTACAGTTATTGGATCTTGCCCGCAGCTGGTGGGCAGCTCAGGCCGTGGGATTAATGGCCCCTATTCCATAGGCACTATTCAGAGAGAGATTCCAGACTAAGTACTTCGATGCGGTGGCTCGATATGATCTTCAGACCAAGTTCACCAATCTGAAGCAAGGAGGCAGAACGGTCGACGGATATGCGGCCGAGTTTTCGAGACTCAGTCGGTTTGCTCCCACTTTGGTGGCGACCGAGTTTGACAGAGCCCAGCGGTTCCAGCAAGGGCTCCATCTCGAGATTTTATTAGCAGTGGAACAGTTTGAGCATCAGACCTTCGATGCAGTATTAAGAGCGGCACGAAGGCACGAGTATACCTCCCACATGATAGTAGACATGACCGGAGGTCGGAAGCGATCTCACGGCCAGATGACCCAGTCGACAGCACCTGCCCCGGCAGCTAGGGCTTTGACAATTGGAACTCCGAGGCAGGCGGCCTCAGTGACGTCGGTCACGTCCCCTCAGCAACAGAAATCGAAACAGTCTTCCGTAATGGGCTGCACTCATTGTGGGAAGCCAGGACACGTTGTTTTAGAGTGTCGCAGAGCACAGGGATTGTGTTTGGCTTGTGGGGCACCGGACCACAAGATAGGGTCCTGTCCGAATAGGGCCAGTTCGTCATCGGCCCAGACTAGTCCCTCGGTAAGGGGACCAGCCCCAGTCCAGCAGCAGCAGCAGTATCCATTGCCGAAGCCATTGCCGCCTCAGGCCCAAGTGTTTCAGCAGCAGTACCAGCCTCCGAGGCTATTGCCGCCTCAGGCCCTAGCCTTCCAGCTACAAAGACCCCAGCAGTATGCCCGGGTCCAAGCTCAGATCCAGAACCGGCAGAGAGGTTCCTAGCAGGATATCTTTCCTCTTTCTCGTGCCTTCGATTTCCTTGCTTACATACATGATTGCATGATTGATTATTTAGTATAGCTTGCCTGTGATTAGCATAGCTTGTCCTTGCCACTCTAGCCCCTTGATTAAATTCCGAGGACGGAATTCTTTTAAGGTGGGTAGAGTTGTGATGCCCGTAGTCCGTATTACGTATTGGAAATGCGTGTACGTATTTCAGGCTAGTATTTTTGGTTTGTCATAATTAGTTAGCCTTGGGTTTTATCTTGCATGTTGCATTAGTATGGTTCATCATGGCATTGCATTGGCTTGGTTTGGTTCGGTTTAGTGGGTTTGGCTTGGTTTGGTTTTTGTGGAGAACCACTCCCACCTACCACCACTCCCACCTACCACCACTCCCACCATAAATATCTATCCCACTCTCTCTCTTCCATTATTACTCATTACTCATTTCTTCTTCTCCATCTTTACTTCTCCACCTACCAGGAGAGAGGGAGAGCTTAGGCAAGTGCACCTTGCTTCATGGAGGAAGTCCATTTTTATTGTTCCATTGTCTTTCTCATGTGTTTCTAACCCACTTTAGTACTTGTCATTTTTCATTTCCATGGTTAAATTTTTGTAGATCTAGTTTTATGGTATTTCTAGTTTCCAGGACTTTTGATCTATCAAACTTGCGTATTTTGCTAAGTTGATGATCCCATGTGCAGAGAATATTGTTTGGTCCAAATTTTGACCTATGAAATTTTGCTGAGCCGCATGGACATTTTGCACTCAGCCGCATGGCATATTAATGCAATAGCCATCACTTACTTTTGCATGCATTATTTAATGCAATACAATCAGTGAGCCGCATAGGCACCACTATTTAAATGAATTAAGAATGGAATGCATCAGCACCCACGTGAGCCGCATATGGCTTGCTCTTCAATATTACTTGTTTTAAATATTTTCTTGCCCGCATGCAAATTCACAGTAGCTTGGCCGCATGCTTGTATGCATGGCCCTTTTATAATATTTAATGCATTAGGCTTGTAATTTAATGTATTAAATATGCATAGTATTAATGCATTTGCATTTGTTAAAGCAAGTGCTAACCTGGCCGCATAGGCCCTTAGCTTGCGGGCCTTGGCACTTGTAGCCGCATGAGGCCAACTAGTTCTGGCCGCATAGTACATGGCCGAATGGCTACGACCACTTGCTGGCTTGTAGGTATTTAGCATGCATACTTATATATGCATGGAGCCTTAAGCTTGTATTAAACTTTTATTAATACTTTAAGCATTACTGATGTAAGCTTATTAATGTATTAGCTTTATTAATGCTTTTATTATGCCATAGGCTTGCTGATGTAAGCTTGGTAATGCATGGAACTTTATTAGTGCTTTTAACTTATTTATGTATTGAGCTTGCTAATAATAGCTCTTGGCCGCATGTGGATGCTCGTGGCCGCATATGGCTTAAGGCAAGCACTAGCAAGTACTTGCATACAATGGCATTTGCATGCTCCAGCATGTATTAAATGGTGCTTTGGCATTTGTATTAAGCCATATATAGAAAAATACAGGGCCTATATTAAATAATATGTAATGCATTTTGCATGCATAAGCAAATTGCATTGTCATTTTGCATGCCAACTAGTGGAGGCGCATAGGTTGTGGCAAAGCATTAAATGCATGCTTGCAATTTTTGTATTAAATAATACTGAGCCGCATGGCCTTGGTAGTTTCTTGGCCGCATTTCCATTGCGTGCTGGCCACCTTGGTACAGTGCATTAATTGTAGTGGATCCCACATAACTTTTGTATATACAATCTTGAGTGGCCACGTGCCCTTTTCTTGCTTGAGTGGAAGCTTGCATTTATTGCGGGTCCCACTCTCTTTGACTTTTCTGGTTGCATGAATATTTTCTTGCTGGCCGCATGGCCCCTTTCAGTTATTTTTCTGGCCGCATAAGCTTTGGCTGGCCGCATGGGTGGCCTCCCACTCTCTTTGACCGCATGTTTGTTCTCCCACTTTTGGACCGCATGGGTCCCACTTTGATTGTTTAAATGTTTTATTTGTCTAAATTGTGGTCAGAATTTCTTCCCACTCCCAATATAAAAGTTGTAGAGTTTCTCCTTGGCTTCAAGAATATATATATTATATTATATTATTATTTTAATTGCTCAAGTTTCTTTCCTCCTTGATAATGACATAACTTGATGGTGACCCGCCGTGGTGCACTCCTGACATGATAACTTGATCTGACAATTTGACATGATAACTTGGCATGATAATTCTTGATAGTGGCCCGCCGTGGCGCACTCCTGACAAAGTACACTGGACATGATAAACCTGACACGATAGCTCTCGAAATGCTGTTGCGACGGCTAACACGACCTGACAAGATTGAATAACTTGGACACCGTAGACGATTGTGCTTGTGCAAATGAACCCGTCTTGTCTTGCATCATGTCTAGGACAGGGATCCCTGAGTACCACGGTCAGGGTTATCCACTGAAATCAATTAAGGCTAACAACTAGAATAAATCCAGTAGTCATGAAGAGATTTCCCAGCTACAGGCAATCCCGTTATCTGGGCGTCCCACTTGAGATCTGTAGCCTGCCGTCGAGTAGGGCACATTTCCAGCACACTGTCATGTGTTGCACCCTCTAAGTCACCTAAGGGTACATGCGTTTCCTGGATGATGTACCCACTTGAATTCAACTCTAATTGCGTCCGGATAGCCTGGATGGTCTGCAGGGCTTGTGGCTGTGGAATAATCTCGCTGCATCTTGTTAGTAATTAGGCTTGTGATAACCCTAGTTAGTTAAAGTATCAAGCCGTACTTATTGCTTGGCCGTGAATGTTGGATGAAGTTTACCAGTCTATTCTTGTCTTGATCCTGTACAAGATTGTTACATGTCCTGATTTCTTATTTTATCTTGCCGATAAATGGTGGAAGAAACCAAGTTCGGTTCAGACGAAGGGTTACAACCCCGGTCCTTGTTTGGTTTACGGGTTGTAACCTGGTTATCTAAATAGTTCCATGGTTATCTCATCGTATATCACCTGTCCTGTTTTCTTTAATTACTGTCTTTTGTATATTATTACTCTTGTGCTGATTGCTGGTTTTAGTTCCTAAGTGAAGCCTCCTTTGTAGCACTTGCTCTTTCTGGGATCTGACCCAGCTGGTTTTGTATGGCCAGATACCAGAGCAGCTCCAGAGGATCTACCGAATCTCCAGCCACATGGTGACCACTAGACGGAATTCTGGCAACGAGTGGGTTATTTTTGGCTCTCCCACTCTATTGTAAAATTATTCTTTTGAGGCGTTTAGCCGCCGAGCAAGTGTTAGCTCGTGTACATTTTTTACTTACTGTCTGCCTACGGGCTGTAACATGATTAACAGATCCTAGGGTTGATCATGTATGACTAAACTCTTGCTAGTCCTGATATTTTGTACGACTAGCTTCATGATCAGCTGAATATGTAATATTTGGGACGCCTTATTATTGTATATTTAATGATCATACATCTTGTAACTTTTACTTACTTGCTCGTGATTGAGACACTAGGCTTGTTCATGACCTTAAGAGACTGTTGGCCTGTAGATAAACCCTCATGTATCCTAGACAGCCGTGACCGTATAGCGAGGTGGGTTGCACTTCAATATACGTAGCTGGCTATGTCTGCCCCCGCTCTCCAGTATTCTGGTTCTGGGGCGTGACAGAATTGATTCTATTCTATTATTGAATTTTCTTTTTGTTATTGGAAAACTTTTGAATTGTTGAGCTATCCCTTTGAAATTTCTATGGACAAAGGTAAGAAAATATTCAATGACCTAATATGGCTTCGCACATATGCGTCGGAACCATCTATTTGAATTATAGAAACTGCGAGTATACTGCAGCCAGTTGCGCACTGGCGGGACATAGACTCTAGGTTGAAGTGATTCAGGTGTTGATAGGTTTTTTTGGATATTATTGAGACTACGTCCTAAATGCATCAAATTTGTCTCCTATGTTGTTCAGCCAGGATATGGATAAAGTTGATAGACTACTCGAAAATCTATTACTATCCCAGTTATGGAGCCAAATTTTACTGCAGTCAGGTGCACTCTGGCGAGGCATGAATTTGAGGCAAAGTGACTTCGGATATATTTGGGTTTTCGAATATTATTAAAAATATATTCATAATATGGTTGTCTTTTTTCTGCACCATCAAATTATTCTGACTGTTGTCTGATTAAAGGATTTGTATTTTTAATGGCTTTCCATTTTCAGTAATCTCTTATCACAGCCAGAAAGGATCGATTTTCTATAAAAATTGTACTTGATTTTTTTTCCTAGAACTATTTAGGACCATATCAATCTCTATTGACTCAATCTCTTTCCTGTTTCAACCTTAGTACGTTGTATATATATATATATATATATATATATATATATATATATATATATATATTTGATTTAATCATTTATTTATTTATTATTATTATTTTTAGTTACATATTCTGGAAGCTGTGGATAGTTGTGGATAGCTTTATATATTAAATAGTTGATATACATCTTGTAGATGACTATATGTTAATAGTTGATAGCTATATGAAGGAGAAACATAGATTGTTACCTATCTTATTTCTAGTAAGGGCATATTTGGGATCAATATTAGTTAGCTAAAGGGTAGAAAAGGTAGATGAATACCTTGAGAAAGCTAGTCTTGAGAGAGTGGTATGTCTTAACTTGTGACTTATTCGGGTTATAACTGTTGGTAGTGCTCACCAGTGCCTAAACCTCATTCAAACAAATGAAGGTTTTTGGCAGTTTTAAGTTTTATGATTAAAGGAAGAGTTATCGGAAGATATACGAAACGTATGTAGAGTTTAGGATTTGGTAATGTTCTCCCATGGAGGAAGTGAATTTAGATATATATATAAACATGTGAATATAATGATCAAGTAAAGAAACACTTGACGAGGATCAACTTTTATGGTTAGATGACTACTATAGCTAGAAGGGACGGATATAGTCATGGAAGGAATAACACGAGCAATTGAATGATAGGTTTTAGAGAAGGAATAAGCAGAGAGGAATTCAGATAAGTCCATTGGCATACAACTTTGGAAAGGAGCAATTGAATTTACAATTTCTACCAAACATTGGAGGCTCATATTGGTTATGATAAGAACGATTGGGATTCTGTGGTATTTTGCTAATGTGTTTGGATGAGAACGATTGATAGGTGCATAGTTAAAGATTTAAATTGATTAATGATTGTAATCCTGTCAATTGATTTCAAGAATTGAAATTCTCGAATATAGGTCATGGATCAACTTAAAGAATTTTCTAAGGATTTACTATGGCAAGGGAAGATTGTAATTTTGATGTAGTCAGATTTGGAAGAATGGCTGACAATTGAAAGTTGATGTCTGTAAAATATTTTGATCGAGAGGCATACTTGAAATTAAAATACATTTGGCATACGAGTTACATACAATGACGGAAGAAAATTTGATTTAGGTGATTTATGATTCCAAATAGAGTAGTTCTAATACTTTGGCGGTTGCCTTAGTTTTCTATAGATACTTAGAGTTCAACTAGTTTAGCAAGTTAGAAATTGCATTTTTGCTTGGGGTATTAATAAGATTGTTATTTTGTAAGTTTTTTTTTGCATATCCTACCTTTGATCCTTGATATAGTGATACGATATTTTCTATCCCCTTTTGATTATTACTCAGTCCTCAATGGAACTATCTCATCCGATTACATTCCAATCATAGATATATTATCATCCTCGCTATCCTCCCATCATACAACTTGTTGGGTTTCTCCTTAATCATAAACCCTTATATCCCATTCCAATTTGATCTGAAATTTTTAGTCCCTTAACTCAGAAGATTTCATCATTTTTGCATTCTCAATAAACTGTTGACGTTCATTTTTTTTTGCCATTTTCTGTTTAACGAGATCTCATTTTCTTCTATTTTTGATCATATTTGTACCTAGATTTTCTCGTGCCCAAAATAAATTTTGATTGTACCCCCGGCCCTTATCCTTGAAATTTCGAGGACGAAATTTTCTAAGGAGGGAAGGTTGTAAAACCCACAACCTGTTTTTCAAGAATTTTTGGATAAATTGGAATTATTGTATTTTTGGGATTTTATTTTGTCAGCATAGTCCTGGATTCCCAGTTAGAGTTTTTATTGTTATTATTATTATTATTATTGTTATTATTATTATTATTATTATTATTAGTTGGATTAGGAAAATATTATTTTAAAAATTAATTATTGGATCTTGTTTGTGGCCTGTCTCCGATTCCGTGCCCGGAGTCCAACCCCGAGTCCGGACACCGACCCCATTTCCTGAACCCAAATTCGTTTCCAGTCCCGAACCCATCCTTAAATCTCTAATAAATTATTTAGCCTTAGATTTATTTATAATTCTATTTTTTAGTTAAGAAGAAAAAGAAAGAAAAAGAAACTAACTAAATTCTAAAACCTATTTGGTCCCCTCGGCCAGGACCTGACCCCCACGTTCTCACTCTCCCCTCAAATTCCTCTTCCCAAATCTCTTACCACCACAACCTCACCATCTCTCTAACCCCTCCCAACTATAAACCCCCTCTCACTCTCTTTCCCTCTTACACACCAACATCATCATCATCCCTCTCTCATTTCTTTTTCCACAAAACTCCAGACCAGCCATCCTCGCCGCTTCCCGTTGTATCAGCACCGCCAGCGTGTTTTCTGTGCCCCGCCAGCAGCGTCCTCCGGTCGACCCACGACCGGCGCGCACCCCCGTGCGCCGACCCCAGCACGGCAAGCCCCTCCGGCGACAACCTCGCCGCCTCAACAGCACTCCGGCGTGGCCCTCTCGCCGGTGGTGGCCCATGAGTCGGCCAGCCCGCGACTGCCTTCACCGTCGTCCCCCGACCGCGCGTCCCTCCGCGCGACTACGCCCTCCCCGGTGGCCCCGTCCAGCTCGAGCCCCGCTTGGCCGCCGTACCCTAGCCGCTCGCCGGAGCCAGCGTCTTCGCCCGCTTCCTCCTGTCCGGAGCCGAGCCCTAGCTCTGGCCGTCCGATCCGCCTCGGCTTCGACTCTGAGATGTCGGCTCCATCTCGAGCCCCTGCCGGCTCCGTCTAAGTCCGGCCAACCCTCTCGAGCCCGCAACGAGCAGTCTCCCCGACCGGATCTGTCCGGCCCGCTGTCCCCGGGCACTGTCCGCTGTTCGGACGCTGTCCAGCGCGTTCCTTGCGGCCTGGCCCGCTGTCCGCCGTACCTCCTGTGCACTTTTCGGCACTTTTCCTACTGTCCGCAGAATTCTTTTTCTAATATTTTCATCTGAGAGCTCTAGCCGAGCAATTGAGGTGTAACACCACGTCCCCTTGTCCCTCCCGTAGATAGTCTGTGATGACGCCGTCCCGATCCCGTTACGGGATTTGGTATTTTGAGATATCGTTGCTTTTGGGTGATACGCAGAGTATCGGTTACGTCGCGGCATATTTTTCTATTGTTGGATATATTATGTTGTGTTCATTTTGGGTTGCATATTCATTTTGGGTTGGTGATCCCTAGTTTAGGATATTTAATTGTGTTGTGGTTGGCATCCTCCCAGGATTGGGTTGTCCCAATTACAGAGGAGATGCTGCCCAAATTTTCAGAAAATATTTTAAAAAGGGATTTTCTTATAAAAATTAGCAATTTGAATAAAACCTATTTTTCAAAGAAAACTGGTCTTTGCAAAATGATTTATAGATTGAATTTTGTTGGTTTTTGGATTTTATGGATTTCATATCACCAGTTAGGCGACGACTATATCGGTCGAATGAGCCTCGGCGAAACTCAAATGCTACATGGTTTCCTGTACATTGAGGCGTTAGCCAGCAACAAGAGATTGTACGACCAAGTCTGAGACTCTTTAATTTTAATTTAATTATAACTTATTTTTAGAACTGGTACTGCTTTTAGTATTTATGGTGCAGGGCCTCGGCCTACTGTTTGGACCGTTCGCGGCACTCAGAGCTCGCCTTAGGATTAATTAATTTATGTAAATAATTTGTAAAGGGCATAAGCCCAGTTTTTCCTTTATTTCTCTGTGACCCTGTATTGTGTAGCGTAGCCTTTTTCTTATTTTTCTGGGATGTTGATTTCGCCGTTAAACGCGTAGAATATAAAATGGATATATATATTTTATATAAATAAAAAATTAATAAGTTTTCTCATAATAAATAATCTAGTAATTTAGCAATTCACATGTTTTCTCATTTAAAAGAAAAAGCCTAGTTATATATATATATATTTAAAATACAAAGTTTTGCCAAATTAACTGGTAATTGCTATTTTTCTAATTAATCAGTAACCGACTTATTCAATTAAATGACAACGAACGTAGTTTGCGACGTTAGACAATTTTCGGTAGATTAGTTAATAACTTAAAATCTGACTAGGGTCTGCTTCTAGAGATTGTAACTAGCACACCTAGAATGGTTTCATTATGGTTCTAAGTCAAGGTTCTCAACTATAGGATCTCGGAGACGAACTTGACTTCCTCCTCGGTACCGACATTCCCGATCAAGTCAATTAACTGAGACAAGTTACGGTTATATTTTCTTGTATTTTATTTAGTAATTGTCAAGTTGAATGTTTATACCACATTGCTACACGGAACCCTCTCCTAGGTTTCAAATATTGATTGATATTGATTATGGGGATTGGGGGAATAGTATAACGTTTATGACCAATACCCCCCATATTGCATGATTGTGCGAGCTTACCCTACTTACACACGGGGATAAGCCGTATCGCGTCGCTAGGACGCTATTGTACAACCCAAGCCGGTCATAAACGATTACACATTCAAATCACATTGTTTAAAATTGTTAAGTTGCTGGAAAATATTGTTTCAACTGTTTAGCCTGTACTTTTCCATTATTACTTGAAATGTGAGATACATATTCGTACTTGCTCCCTCCTGACTGGAGACCCATATTTTAGGTGACATTGAGGATGCTGAGCTATTGTACAATAGCTACTATGACCCGGTATTGTATCCTGTGGTGTTGCCAGAGTCCCCTTGGAAGACGCAAAACATGAGGCCAATGAGCCGACCGCCTAGCTAGTCGTTTTTTTTCGTTTTCTAGTTTTATTGTTTTAGAGTTTTGTTAATTTGAATTCAGTACTTTTTATCAGCTCTTCCATTTCCAGTTGTACTTTTCAATTGTTGAATAAATGTTTTAAAATTTTCGTATAGACAAGTTGTGACAAATGTATAGTTGTGGTTGTGAATACCTGCATATAGAATAGCTTACTGCCGCCGTCTCACAACGGTGCATGCTGGGCATGATCCGGTTCGACCCAAACAATTTTGGGATCGGGTCGTGACACCCGTTGTGGGGCACTCATGATTTATGTCTTCCTTCTTTTGCTTAACATGGTAGTGACCCGTTGTGGTGCACTCATAATGGATTTCTTTCTTCTTTGCTTAACACGATAGTGACCCGTTGCGGTGCACTCGAGTCACATGTCACTTCTTTGCTTAACATGATTGTGGCCCGTCGTGACGCACCCCTAACAAGTACTTTTATCATGATAGTGACCCGTCGTGGTGCATTCCAGACAAGTAAAATGATATGACATGACATGAACCATGAATGTTGTTGTGACGACTTTATTGGATAACAAGTAATAAATGATTTGGACACTGTGGGTGTTTCTCTTGAGTGTGTTTGTACGAGCTACATGTTCTGTATTGTATCATGTCTAGGACATGAATTCCTGATTTCCTACAGTCTGAGATTCATACTGAATCTGGCTAGGATTAATGACTAGATTGATCAAGTAGTTCATATAGAGAGGTATTTTGGCTACAAGCAATCCCGTTATCTGGGCGCCTTCTCTGATGGACTTGTAGCCTGCCGAGGAGTAGGGCACATTTTCAGCCCACTGTCTTATGGGGCACTTCTTAAAACAAGTAATATGCACACTGTCATGTGTTGCACACCCAAGTCACTTAATAACTCTCTCAGGGTACATCTGTCTCCTGGGCGATGTACCCACTATTTTTCTTACATGGGATACATTTGTCTCCTGGGCGATGTATCCGCTATAATTTTTGTAACTTGTGTTTGGATAACCTGGATAGTCTGCAGGGCTTGTGGCCGTAGGGATACCTCATTGCATCTTGCTAGTAACCAGGCTTGTGATAACCCTAGTTAGCTAAAGTATCAAGCCGTACTCATTGGTTGGCCGTGATTGATGGATGGAGTCAGTCCAGTCCTATCACCCTCAATTTTTCCAGTTAGGGGTAAAATGGTAATTTTCCATTTTATAATATTTTTGGGAATTTTATTTCATGAATATTATTATTTAATTATTCTAGGTGTCGGGTTCGAATTTTATCGCATTCCGAGCTAATTCGGGACCCCGGTGAATTTCGACTTGAGCTGTATTTAGCATGTTAGCTAGCCATGGCCTACCACACTAAACTTTAGGGTTTAGGAGTTTGGACTAGTCCTCCATGAGTAATTTAGTTTAATTATGATTTTTATTTATTTTTAGCAACTTCCTAAACCTATTTTTGTATTTAATTAAGCATTAGGCTTACGGAGGGGCAAACTTGTAAATACAAGTGCCCCTACCCATGCCCATGCTTGGCCGGCCAAGAGGAGAGCCCCCCCCTCTTTCTTCTCCACTAAGCAACTCTCTCTCTCTCTCTCTTTCAAATTCAATTTCCTCTCAAGCTCTTTCTTCCTCCAACCAACCCATTGTTAGGTATGCTTTTAATTCCTAATTTATTTCTCATTTGCATTCATCTCCCTCACAATAAATGGAGAGGAGCTCATTCTCCACCTTTTGCCCACAAATTTGTAGGTTTTTCCTAGAAAAATAGGTTAAGGATTTATTAGGATTTAATCCTTTTGAGAGTGGTATATATATATATATATATATATATATATATATATATATATATATATATATATATATATATATATATATATATATATATATATATATATACATGTGTATTTATGTGTGTGTATATATTTTGATATGAATTTAGTGTCATGAGGACGGGTGTCATGAGAGTGGTGAGAATGTGTGTGTGTGTTTGTGTTGTGTGAGGGTGTGTGTGTGTTTGTATTATATATATATATATATATATATATATATATATATATATATATATATATATATATATATATATATATATATATATATATATATATATGAGTGTGTATTTATATATGTATATGGATATGGGTGTGTATGTATGTATATATATATATATATATATGTGTGTGAGTGTTGTGTGTATATATATATATATATATATATATATATATATATATATATATATATATATATATATATATATATATATTTATATATATATATATATTTTATATATATATATATATTTTTTTTTTGTATATATATATATATATATATATATATATATATATATATATATATATATATATATATATATATATATATATATAGAATAGATGGTTAGATAGATATATATACCTATAGATAGATATAGGTATATATAGAGTGTTATATATATATATATATATATATATATATATATATATATATATATATATATATATATATATATATATATAGAGAGAGAGAGAGAGAGAGATAGGAGGGAAGAAGAAGGAGATGAAAAGAATAAGAAACAGCCACAGCAGCAGCACAGCTGCAGTAACAGCAGCAGCCTGGCAGCAGCAGTTGCCAGGTTTAAACCCCCCTTCAAGCTTTGTTCACCTATAAACCCCCCCTTTATCTATATATATATATATATTTTTTATATAGATATAGATATATATATATATATATATATATCTATATATATATATATATATATATATATATATATATATATATATATGTTTATAGATAGTAAAATTAGAAGAGAATAGGAGAAGAAGATTAAGGAAAAGAATAGGAAGAAGTTAGAAGGAAAGAATTAGAAGAGGTTAGAAGAATAGGGAGAAAAGAGGGAAATTAGAAATAGAGGGGATCGAGTTAGAGGGCGAAACGGAGCTCGGAGTATCGGAATGAGTTGAAACTTGGCGTGGGGCAAGAATACGTGAATTAGATTTTGCGGGTAGGTTCCCGAGTGCAAATCAGGTTGTAGGGCACCGGTATCGTGCCGTACCATTGCGTATCTTGAAATATTCAAGATACCGGCAATAGGCCGTAAGATGGAGTAGATGTACACTTTACTTAGGTATCTTGGTAGGTAATATATGTATAGGCTAGTATCTTACTACCCTAGGGAGCTTGGGTCAAAATACCAAGCGTAGGTAGGCTAACTTGATAATTGCCTAAGCTAGAATTTTACCCTTTTAAGGGTAAAATAGGATATTGGCCTACGGCCAAGATTTGAGTTTCGAAGTCCAAGATGGACTTGGATATGGGTTGTAGAGGTTGGTAATAGTTAGAAATAGTCGCCTAGACCTAGTCTTGAACCCGGTTGACCACGGTTGACTTTTTGGACCAAAAGTCAACTATGGGTCAACACTTTACCCAAATTAGTCCCAATTTCCATTAGACTTGTGTAGTTGACCGAAAGTCAACTATTAGTCAACACTTGACCAGTATGACCTAGAGTTGACCAGAGTTGACCAGGGTTGACCAGTGGACCAAAAGTCAACTGTAGGGCAACTCTTGACCCCGTTTGACTTTCTTTGACTTATTTTGACCCGTGATGACTGGTATGACCTAGGATTGACTTGGTTTGGCTTAGATTGACTTGATATAACTTGATTTGACCTAGATTGACTTGACAGGACTTAGTGTGACTCAGTGAGACCTAGTTTGACCTAGATTGCATATCATTTATTATGAATCATTCCTAAACTTGTTTAAACCTAAATTAACTTACAGTATCTCATCTTTAGGTCTCTGTTTTCCACTCTGAGCATTGATATACCATATAGCTCAGGACAGCAGGCGAGTACATTCACTGATAGTTTTCATTGTCTTGATATCTGCTATATCCGATTCAGTTGTAGTGTCTTACTTGATTCTTAGTTACGATAGTTCACGGACTAGTACACGTTGGATCACATGAGATGTTGTTCCTAGATTTCTGGGTATATGGGTACACTTCCTGTCTTGTTCCCTGTACTTGTATAGACACCGATTTCTAAGGGGATTTGCTACCCTCTTACGAAATCACGTGCCATGACGTGTCATGTCCAGATCCATTGTACTATTCGGGGAGGAAGAATTATTAGGGGCTATGTGATCCAAGCTACCCTATCACTATTCATATGCTCGCGCCACTCTTCCCTCACGAAGGGTGTAGCGAGATCCTTTTGCCTTGTGCTCGTTATCCAGGTTGGCCGGCATGACTTTCCATTGAGGTCATCGCGGATTGCCGGGCCAAGTGGATAGCCTGTCCTGTCTCTTATTCCAAGCCGATCACATATCGCTCTAATAATTTAAATCACATTTTATATTTACTTTATCTTATCGTATATCCTGCTCTGTTCTACATTCAGTATTTTTTCACCATGCCATGATATACAGTTACTCACATGCTCTACTTGCCTTTACATTGTACCTTGATTGGAGACTAAGTTCTGCTCGGAAGAAGAGTTACAACCCCGGTCCTTATTTTGTTTAAGGGTTGTAACTCGGCTTCCGAACGGTTCCCCAGTCTTCATATATCTTTGTCTTGTAGTTCATTATACTGTCTCTTATAGAATTTATCAATTCACATGGAACTGCTGTTAGTATTTGTACTTGCTCATTTTCCTGACAGGATACCGTTATGATATATTACAGATGACTCTGAGACGGACTTCTCGACCTATTATGGGCTCGAGTTAGATGGAGTAGTCCAGGATCGTGGCCTTATAGTAGAGCCACTAGATTTTGTACTTCCAGAGTAGTGTAGGTTAGCTAGGTTTGACTGGACTGCGATCCAGCTAGCTTTATCAGACTATAGTTTCTATATTATATTTTGATACCCTGTGATGTTGTATATATCTGGGCTTGTATTAGACCTGGACTTATTTACTCTTTCATCTATCATATGTCTTTCCTTCTGAGCTATCTATCTTAGTTTTATTCTGTGATTGAGACTGTATTGTTATGTCACCTCCATTCGGAGAGTATATACTGTACATGTACATTTATACTGTTAGTCGTAGTATTTACAGACGTTATATACAGCGTTCTACCGCCGATTCTGCGGCGTAGACTGGACGTACCCACGTGCTCGTGCCCCTCATAAGGGTGCGGGTCGTGACAAGTCCAGTCTAGTTTTGTCTAGGTAGTGTCCGTATGTTTATTTCAGTACACTATGGTTTATGCTTATTTTCATCGATAAATGGTCGGAGACAAAGTTTTATTCAGGAGAATGGTTTCAACCCCGATCCTTGTTTGGTTTAAGGATTGTAACTTGTCTTCCAGAATAGTTTCTAAGTCATCTTATCATTCGTCGTCCTATTCAGTACTCACATTCTATACATGATCTTTATGTTATACAATGATTAGAGACTAAGTTCTGTTCAGGAGAAGGGTTACAACCCCGATCATTCTTTGGTTTAAGGGTTGTAACTTGACTTCCAAATTAGTTCCGAAGTTCTCTTATCATTGTCTTTCTATATAATTCTTACAAGTTCACATGTTCAATTATTTCACAAGCTATACATGACTCCCTATGTCGGGTCACCATGCTCTTATGATCCGGCTATCTCACATGTTCACATGTTCAATTGCTTTTACATATTCTCAAGCTTCTGTTTACTAACATGTCTACACTTTATATTATGTTGCATGATAATTACTTTATGCTCCAAGATGCTTACTTATTATCTTCCTATTTTGGGATAAGTGCATTGATAGTGCACGAGTCTCGATCTGCTCTTACTCATTTGTATCTCTAATTGTTGGTATTAGTGATTGCTGGTTTTAGTTCATAATTTGGCTTCCTTTGTGGTACTTACTATTGGGGGTCTGACCCCATTGGTTTTGTTTGGCCAGATTTGATAGAGAAGCCCAGAGGATCTTCCGTACCATCTACTCGACGGTGACCATCCAGAGCGCCAGAGTACCCAAGTGGATTTCTCATTTTATTCTTCTACTGGTTATGTACATTATTCTTTTGTGGCGTTTAGCCTCCGAGCACGTGTTTAGCTCATATTTTGGTCCTTGATATTTAGCCTACGGGCATAAACATGATGTGCGTATTCTAGATTGCAGCTAGAGCTATCATGTATGACTAATACTCTTGCTAGTTTCTCTATTTGTATTACTAGCTTTATGATCATCCATATATATATGGTTTGGGACGCTTTACTATTGTATGTCTGATGATCATACTTCTTGTACCTTGTATAATTGCTTGTGATTGAGATACCTATGATTGTTTTAACCTAGGATCGACTGTTGGCTTGTAGAAGTAACCTCCATGTCTTGACAGCTTATACGTGATTTTAGAGTACTGGTATACTTTGGTATTGCGTAGTTGGCCATGTCCGTCCCTACTTGCCAGTATTCTGGTTCTGGGGCGTGACAGTAAACATATAGCCTACACATAAAACCAACTAAAATCAATACTTGCATCGATTCGGACTTGCGCCTTGGTCGATTCAATTTCTTAGAATTTTCGAGCCGTCTCACGCACTTATCCTTCGGCAATGCGACGCTTCGCATAGATTCAACTCGATGCATTCTTTGGGACAATGCAACTGTCACGATCCGCTATCCAAATTGTTGGGCCGGGCCGAGTCATGTCCAGCCTACGCTTGAGATAAAGCGTAGTAAGCTGTTTTAAAGACAAATAAGATAAGACCAAAGTGTGCTAACAGTTCTATATGTAATAATGAGTCAGAAATGTTCCAAACAGTCATCTTGTATATAAATAAGTTCCAAGTACAAGTCCAAAATATAAAACTGGATACAGGTCCAGTTATAAAATATGTAGTCTAAAACATGACTACTCTCAGAAGTCCTAAGTAAATAAACAAACTAGGCGAGTTTCCCCGCAGGTACATCCTCGTAAAGTATAACCTGATCCTCGATAGCAACCCCATAATAAGAATCACAAAGCAACTCCTCCCCAGTAAGTATACCTACAACGTCATCCTATCAGGACGAGAGCAAGTATTGATTCTAACAAACATATAATACTGATCATGTGATGGAAAAAGATAAAATGACATATCTTGTTTTATCCAGTTTTAGATTACATTTCATCTTGGCAAACATATTCATTTTAAAGTTTAAAACTGTAGCATGTACGTGATCGGTCAATAGGTAAATAGGATGTACAGTGGTACATATCAATTTTCTGATGTGCACATACGTACACATAACGGCATCGGTGTATATCCATACACAAATGCGGGACTAGATCATACGACAAAGTTACATATAGAATGTAACAATGCTCAGTAAATATATACGAAGAAGGGGGCATGATCACGTACTCTACTAATAGTTTTCCCATTACCCGTTTTATAACGTGTGAGTGATACGAGAACAGTATAAAACATGTGAAAGATACTGGGAGCAGTATAAGTATGGTAGGGACTGAAAATATTATAACATATGAAGATTTAACTTGCTACCCCAAGGATCAGCATTTAACATGATTGGATCACAGTTTATTGTTATAGCAGTATGTAAAGTTTTTAGAGGTACTTGCCTTTAGCAAAGCAAGGTAGTGATAGAAATGTTATAGATGTCTGGTTACTCGTCACTGTAGAAATAATGCATAAACTTAGTTTTATACTAAGTTAAACATTAAGACACTAGTTGTGTGACACGACTTTCTGACTGAACACCTAGCCAAATGATGACTTTAGCATAGGAGACCCATGTGGGGTGACACAAAATCCAAACTAACTTTCTAGGATCTTTATACTAGTATAGGGTGAGGTCCAATACTACAATAACTCAAATCAACACAAAATATTGCAAGTCGTAACTATTCAATAAATAAATCAGACTGTACACTGTGTTCCAATAATTTTTGAGATAGACAAAAAGTTCAACTTTACATAAAATAAAGTACCAAGATGATCCTTGTTAATTATAAAAATTTATACTAATTTTTCTGCAATTTATAAACCCTCATAGATATTTATTAAAAATTAGCAAACATACGTATCCTGAAAATGAGTTCTATTTTCCTATTTTTATAAAATGTCATAGGTACTTATTAAATGCTAAAAAAATTATTTTAAATTAGCTAAATTCACATAGTATCTAAATACAATTTTTCCCAGATTCTTACAGCACTTATATATATAAAAATTCAAAACCACCAAGTAACAATTTCTGGAAAATAATTAATTAATTATTTACTATTTTGTCCATGTATTCGAAATTTAATCGAAGTCCAGATACGGGATCCAAAGTCATGAATCAAGTCCAATATGACTTGTACAGACTCTGAATGTATTTGACACATTTGGGCCCAAAAACCCGTGCTAGGTTTGGACTTCAAATGACCATGATTAATAGAATACAGTAACTAGAATATAAATATTAAAGTATTTTAATAATATATTTTAAAGTGATAAATATACAAGTAATAAAATTACATAATAAAATAACTTGTGAATTTATACATAATAATATTTTGCACAAGGTTGAGTTTGAAACATACATACATATACAACAATACATTTATATATATAAAATATATATATATATATATATATATATAATATTAAAATATATATATATATATATATATATATATATATATTTTAATATATTATATATATATATATATATATATATATATATATATATATATATATATATATATATATATATATATAAAACAAAAATAAAAACAAAACAAAAAAAAGAACGAAAGGGGGGATCGAACTCGGCCTAGGGGAACAGGGGGGTTTAACATGCTCAGGCTGGCCAGGGGGTCAGCTCGGGTTAGCTGTTAGGGATAGGATTTTAGTTAGTTTTATTAAGAATTAGGTTAATGGGTTTTAAACCCAATAACACAGTTCAAACCCGATAAACCAGTTATTTAAAATCCGTGTCTTGACAGTTTAGGACACAGGCACACGAGTCTTGTGTCAAGGGTTAGCACGACACGCACGACACGTAAATTTCGTGTCCATGTCCATCACTGGGTTCCTCGTGTTCAGGCAAGTCCACACACGTGTACACGAGATACGATACGACACACAGAGAGAGTGACATGTACGTGTCTGAGAGGCGGTGGCTTTCGGGGGCGTTGCACGGCGGAGGAGATGTCGGGGTGGTCGAAAAAAAAGGCGCTGTAGTGGTCTCGGCGAGGCACGTCGATTGGTGGTGGTTGGAGGCGCCGACGTGGCCGGTAGGGTGTGGCGCTCCTAGATCTAGGGTTTCAGTGAGTTCGTCGGAGAAGAACGGGGGTCGGCCGGTGCTGTGGTGGTCGAAAATGGTCTAGAGTCACTACTAAAATACAGCAAATTGGCGACGGAGTGTTAGCGACGGATCTTATCCGTCAGCCATAGCGACGGCCTCGCGACTACCTTCTGACTGACTTCCATCAGAAAGCAATTGATATTTTTTTAGTTTTTTTGCGTCAAAATGAGTCGCACATCCGTCGCTAAATTGACGAAACATTAGCGAGGGATGCATGTCCGTCGCTAATATGTCGCACATTGTGGCAGAAAAATCTGGGAAAAATGGCGCACTAAATTAGCGTCTATGTAGCGACGGACGTTCAGTCGGTAATCTAGTTGGTATTTAGCGACTGCCTGCCTACCGACGGATATATCCGTCGGTAATCCGTCGCTAAATAATGTAACCTAACTTAAATTGAACCGACGGGGGGGGGGGGGGAATTTTTTATTCCCTCCAAAAAAACTCTCTCTCTTCCGACGGGTCACATTCTCCGACGAAGTTTTCTCCGACGGGATATCTCTCTCTCAGGTATGCTCTCTCTCCCCCTCTCTCTCTCTGTTTAGGGATTCGGGTTGGTGGGGGGGTCGGCTGTCGCTGGGACCGGCGGGGTGGGGTAGGGTTTAGGGTTTAGGGTTTAGGGCGGGGGGCAGGGTAGGGTTTAGGGTTTTGGGGCATGGATAGGGTTTCGGGTGGGGGGTGGGCCGGCTGTCGCGGGGGCCAGCGGTGATGGGGGGAGCTAGGAAGGGGGGGGCGGGGGGGGGGGTGGATGGTGTTGGGTGCGGGGCGGGGTGAGGGAGAGGGGGGTGGGTGTTTGCTGTCGGGGGGTGAGGGTGAGGGGGTGGGTGTTTGCTGTCGGGGAGGGGGTGTGGGAGGGGGAGGGGGGTTGCTGTCCGGCGGGGTAGGAGAGGGGGTGGGGGGGTATCGTTGGTTTCGGATCGGACCATTCCTATGAGTATCGGTGGTTTCGAATTGGAGTATCGGATCGGGGGAGGGGGTATAGATGGTTTCGGATCTGACCAATCCTATGAGTATCGGATTGGGGGAGGGGGGTATCAGAATCGGTATCAGTATCGGACCGATACTGACTGATACTGGTACAGTTTGGCATATCCCGCTCCGATACTGACCGATACCCGATACTGACCGATACCGATCCGATATTGTCCGATACTGATACAGTTTGGCATGTCCCGGTATCGGTATCAGACTATCCCTATGAGTATCGGCATCAGGGGTATCGGTAATATTGGTGGTTTCGGATCAGAGTATCGGATTTTTTGGTATCGAAAAACAAATAGGTATTAATAAATTATTAATATTAATAATTTATTAAGTATCGGCCGATACCGATACCGATCGAAAAGAATGTGTTCGATAATGTCTTCAATACCGTCATGGATATTAACGGAAAGACGAAGGACAATCCAAAAGCAAGACAAGACATGGCCGAGATATGCAAACGTCATGATCTAAACTTGATAGAAAGGGGAGCGGGTGGTCAATTAAGTAAGCCTATAGCGCCATATACATTGAGCAAGGAAGATAGATTAATAATCTGCAAGTGGATATCTACTTTAAGATTTTCTGACGGCTATGTATCAAATTTGTCTAGATGCGTTGATCTCAATGAACGCAAGCTAACAGGAATGAAAAGTCACGACGGCCACGTATTTATGGAAAGATTTATGTCCATTGCTTTGAGAGAGTTGTTGCCTTCTGCTGTATGGGTTCCGTTGGCCGAGCTGTCTACATTCTTCAGGGATATCTGTTCAACTAAGCTGACGGTGCAACATATGGTACAACTTGAGGAGAAGATTGTCTTAACAATTTGCAAGTTAGAGAAAATATTTCTACCGGACTTTTTCGACAGCATGGCGCATCTACCGATTCATCTACCATACGAAGCCCGTGTCGGTGCATCTGTTCATTATCGATGGATGCACCCCTTTGAAAGGTAAATAAAAATCGATATAATTTAAGTGGAATTTTATAATTTATTGTCAATTCTCAAGATAATTTATCTTTCTAGGTACCTACACCATCTAAAGAAGAAAGTTGGCAACAAGGCTCATATAGAGGCTTCGATATACGAAGCATATCTTATCGAGGAGGTGTCAAACTTCTGCTCCATTTATTTCGATACTCATGTCGAGACAAATCGAAACAGACCTCAAAGGAATAACGAAGACGTTGAGGATGGAGGTATATTCAATTTAAGGGGCAAGCCTATTGGGGCTAGTAAGAATCGGTGGTTGACGATGAGTATGATGCCGCACACCGATATGTATTTTTAAATTATGACATACAAGAAGTGAGAGATTTGGAGAAGTAAGTGACTACACCTCGTTATAATCTCTAATTTGGTGAAGTAAGTGACTACACTTATTTTTATTCTTTCTAACAGTATATTTAGAGATGAAGTCAAAATAAGGACACCCGATATTACCGATGAGGGACTTCAAAGAGAGGTTGATTGTACCTTTCCGACCTGGTTACAAAAATACGTAAGTAACTAAGATAATATGTTATGCGGCTACCATTAAGATATATGCAAGTAAAATATTTAAATTATCATTATTTGTTTACAGGTTTTATTGCCTGAAACAACACTCACAAATGAGAGCATTCGTTATTTGGCATTGGGACCGAAGAAGCGTGCGAACACTTGGCCAGGCTATGTCGTTAATGGCTTCAAGTTTAGGGCAACTCAGCATGCTATAATTGTCGAATTTGTCAATGACAACTTCAGTACTAAGGATTCTGGGGTTTGCATAAGAGGCACCATCTATGACGACGAGCCAGACTTTGACTATTTTAGAGTGCTTCGGGATATTGTAGATTTACAATATAGTGCCCCATATGATATGCATATTGTGATGTTCAAATGTGAGTGGTTTGATACGACACCAAATATCGGTTGGAGAATCGATAAACAATTTGGATTCGTCGATATTAATCATCGCTGGAGGTATAGAGGGTCCGACACATTTGCGATAGCAAGTCAGGCTGTTCAAGTCTACTATACAAGCTATCCAAGGCGTCGTAGAGATCGATTTGACTGGTGGGCAGTATGCAAGATTAAATCTAAAAATACATTCAACATTGGAGACCCAGTATACCAAGAGGACGAGATCGAAAAGCCCCAATACTTGGGACAACAGTCGAATATCATGGATGTTGAATTAGAGGTTGATATACCTCATGATGAGGAAAATAGAGGAGAGAAAGAGGTTGATATACAAGACTTAGATGTCAACCAGGGGAGAAAGAGGCGTCTTGTCCCAAGTATTGAGACTGAAGAAGAAGAACTTGATGAGGATGAGGATACAGATGAAGTCGACGATGAGGATGAGGATGATGATGAGAATGAAGACGAGGACGATGACGATGATTAAATATTGGTATGTTTCAGTTCATGTTTTTATCGAGGCCGAGGCAGCTGACGAGGACGATTCAGTTTAAATTAAACTTCTGTGTTCTTCTTTCAGTTCATGTTTTTGTTGTTCGATCATCTACTTATTGTATGATTTTTTTTGCAGATGGCACTCCTAGTGCTACTCCTCTGGCCGGCACTCGTCGCCCTACTGCTGGTATATATATTTTAGTTTCATTTTATATTCATTTATACTTTTATATTATTAATTATGTTTATGTGTTCTATTTACAGGGCATGGTTGCGAGCACTCGTGCTGGTGGTGCTGGCCGTGGTCGTGGTGGTGACGGTGGTGGTGGTGGTCGTGGGCGTGGGTGTGGTGGTAGCGGTCGTGGTCGCCAGACGTCTTCCCCGGATGTAACCTCCGATCCCGACCTGGAGAGTCCGGGCACACACACTTCCCGCCGTCAATCTTCGTCGAGGCCTGCGACTCCATCCGTTAGCGGATCCGTTCCTCCATCCGCTAGCGGATCCGTTCCGCCACGGGATGCACCAGCGGATGCATCAGCAGATGTAGCAGCGGACCCAGCAGTTACTGCACGGTAGGCCCCGGAGTACCCCCAGATTCAGTTTCATCCTGTTACCGGAGAGTACATACGCGGACCCTCGGATCTTCCGACGCCACCAGAGAGGCCGACGGGCGAGTTCCGACGAGAGATACGGCCCGCGGGTGAATCGTAAGTAAATTTAAGTAAATTTATTAAATTTGTTTCATTTATTCAAGTCAATAACCCAATCGATGCTTTTTTATAGATTTTTTTCGTGGGATGTTACCCGGAGTCTAGGGTGCATTATCCGGGAAAACTACTATGGCTCCTACCTCAATTTTTCTGAGGTGCCTCAGGATAGGCAGTACGTCTGTGTCACGACCCGCACCCTGATTAGGGGCACGATAACGTGGGTACGTCCAGCCTATGCCGCAGTGTCGGCGGTAGAACGCTGTATAGGTCATCTATAACATCTAACATCCAACAACAAGATATATAAACCTGTCATCTCTACAGGGAGGTATAACATGACATCTCAACTCTATATCTCAAACACTAGTTTAGGAAAGATAGAGCATGATATGGAATCAGATAAAAGGAAGAACTGAATATAAATAGAGTTATCATACCACACAAAGTAGATGTCCAACACAAATAAGTACAAGACCTGAAATATAACTAAGTCACAACTAACAATCGAAACAATCCGATACAAAATGAAAACTATAAACACTAGACTAGACTAGGCACCCTCTACTGAGCTAGATGCTCCTCAGGCTCCTGAAGGTCACCCTCATGTGTCTTATAGAAGGTAGGACAGTCACCATCATCATCTGTAATATTTTCAATAGGTCCAGTCAGGACAGGAACGAGCACAATACATCTCACACAGTTCATATCATGTTGGGAAATGTAAAGCATGCAAAGAGTAAGATACATGGACTGTAAAGAAATATATATAAAAATGAGAGAGATTTGATAACTGGAAATATCAATACATATGATAAGTAAGAACTGTAGGTAACATGTGATTTAGAGCATGATATGGTTATATAAACGGGTTAGGACATATACAAGATTTCACAAGATTGTACAAGATAGAATTTTCATCACATAACCATTTCCTACTCACCATTCCCAATCAATACACAATGATCCAGTCAAGTTACGTTACCTTGCACAAGAGGTTTTTATCATGTTTGCTCACGTGATCATGAGATTACAAGATTTCACAAGAGTATACATGAAAGCGGTGTACATAAAATACAAGATGTTTGTGAAAAGCACATGAGAACTGTATTTGATACACCCCGAGGGGGATAACATCGCATGACAAGATCCATATAGTACCAATCCGTGATAATAACGTGACACCATCATGTAAAGTAATCTAGAGCAAGAATATAAATCCTAATAAGTATGAAATGATTAGAGAATGTACTCGCCTGTCACCCTGTATGACTGATATGAATAGATGTCCGAATTGGTGTCACAGAGTCCTATTTAGAGTAAAACAGGTCAGAATATATCCACAATGGTAAAAATAGAGTATACAATACATACTACATGATTCTAGGTCAATCTGGTCAAAAGTCAACTCTTGATCAACTCTGGTCAACCTTAAAAGTTAAACCAGGTCAAACTAGTCAAAGTTAGGTCAACCAATGTCAAACTAGGTCAACTTAAGTCATACTAGGTCATAAGAAGTCAACTAAGTCAAACAAGGTCAAGCAAGTCAAGGTTGGTCAAATCTAGGTCAAACTTAGACTAACTAAGGTTTTGGTCAACAAAGACTAGTCACAAGGTCATTAGGTTAAGGGTCAACCATTAACAATCTAAGTCAACTCCATAGGGCAAACCCAAATCATGACACAACTCCTAATTATCCCACTTAACCCCATATATATCTTAAATTACATAGGACTATCCTCATAACCATATGGTCAAACATAAATCAACTAGTTTAATAGTCTAGGGTTTAGTCAAACCTTAGTTATCAAGCCCTTTAAAGTCCATCCAAGCCATTTCTAGGTCAAAATGGTCAAGGTTAGATCAACCATGGTCAAATTAGTTAGGGTTTAGTCAAACTAGTCATTCTAGGTTATTTCAAGTCAAATATAGGTTAACTAGGTCAAGTTTGACCTAAGGTTGATTTGGTCAACTTTAGTCAAACAAGGTCAACTACCTAGGTCAAGGGTCAATTGGTCAAATTAGGGTTAGCCCCTAATGGCCATAGGCTAGTAACTATGACCATAGGCTAATCACATAGGTCACTACACATAGGTTCATATATAGCTATCTATAGGTAAACCTACATCTATGTAATATATATATATATATATATATATATATATATATATATATATATATATATATATATATATATATATACATACCCACCACATGTATACAATATCAATATATACTATATATGTATACCAATACATAACCACTATATTTATAATGCCCTATCTATACATTCATATATATATATATATATATATATATATATATATATACATAGATATATATATATATAATATATATATATATATATATATATATCTATATATTATATATATATATATATACAAAATATATATATTATATATATATATAATATATATTATATATATATATCTATATATATCCATAAAAAAATATATAATATATTACATATATATATATATATATATATATATATATATATATAATATATATATCTCTATATATATATATATATATATATATGATGTATAGATAGGGCATTATAAATGTATACATATCAATATATACTATATATGTTACCAATACATAACCACTATATTTATAATGCCCTATCTATACATTCATATATATATATATTATATATATCTATATATAATATATATA
Organism: Iris pallida; assembly: GCA_029216955.1. Classification (NCBI taxonomy): domain Eukaryota; kingdom Viridiplantae; phylum Streptophyta; class Magnoliopsida; order Asparagales; family Iridaceae; genus Iris; species Iris pallida. The sequence goes on from JANAVB010037420.1 coordinate 4,696,095, forward strand.
TATATATATATATATATATATATATATATATAATATATATATATAATGCCCTATCTATACATTCATATATATATATATATAATATATATATATATATATATATATATATATATATATATATATATATATATATATATATATATAAAATATATATATATATATATATAAAGGAGAGAGAGAGAGAGAGAGAGAGAGAGAGAGAGATGGAGAGTGAACAAGAGAGAGAGATGTTACTGATACACAAAAAAGGGGGGGGGGGGTTTCCAGTTCACTGAAACTGGAACCAAACCCACACACACAATAACACACACACACCTATATATATACATATATGTATATACATATGTACACACATGTATATACCCCAAATTTTCACCTACACACACAAACACATATATATGTATATACAATACGTATACATACAATTACATGTATGTTAAACATCAAAAATCATTTTGAATCTCGAATTTGAAAACTGGGAATGATACCAAAAACTAGAAATACTATACTGTGACAGTGTGTTAGGGTAAACCCAAAACCAACCCCTAAACTCAATTATGGTCCCCAACCAAGGGTTGGTAACAGTGTCCCTAGGTGTCCTCTAGTGTCTATGGGCCCTGATACGACCCCACGACACGACACAACGTGTCTAAACTCTAGAAAATCCAATCGGGTAAACCCTGACACAGGGAATTGTCACATCGTCGTGCACGCGTGCACCTAGCTCTAGGACACGACACGCGTGTCCTCGTGTCTCGTGATCGTGTCCCTAGGTGCGCCTAGGGGTAGGGTACGTGTCCAACACCCTGATACGTGTCTACGTGTCGTGTAGAAAGGACACGAGACGCGTATCAGAGACCTAAAATCGTGCATTCAGACCGCATCGTGCACGTGGTCGAGTGTCTCGTGCTCACGACACAGGACAAGACACACCACGTGCTTGTGTCCTGGTGTTCGCCCAATGATGGGCTACACACGTGTCAGCCTGATACGTGTCCACGACTCGTGTGCGTAGGGACACGAGGCTCGTGTCCTAGTCAAAAATTCGACTGAACGTGCGTGTAGGTGTCCAGTGCGTGGGTGATTGCGTGTCCGATACAAAACGAGACACCAATGAAACCTTGGGGGCATGTTCGCAGACATTGCCCCCGTGTCCATACCAATTTTGGCTTGTCCACGTGCTCTGTACAGTGAGTACGAGACACGTGTGAGCAGGGCACTGTGTGTGTGCTGTGCGCAGCGTGTCCGTGTCGATTTTTGATACGAAAATGACACAGTGTCGTGCTCAGTCATAGGGTTTCGTGTCCAGCATGTCTAGGGCTACCCAAATATATAATTTTTTTTGCATTTAACCAAAATTCATTTCTTTGTGGCATTTCAACAAATACAGTTTTTCAAACATGGATACGTGTCCGATACGGACACCAAATCAAACCTACTTCCTACCAAACTTGACCCACAGTTAGGGTATACCTATATGCATGCATTTATGAAGAGAAATCACAGTATTAACAAGTTTGAGGGTAATTACCTATTGAGTGAAAACTCAAGTTTTTCAAGAAAAGGAGAGGGTGTGTCCTATCCACTTGCTGGTGTCCAAGTCCTTGTGTCCAGCTTGCTAGCCTCCCTTAGCACCCTATAGGTTGTAGGAACCCAATGCAAAAGACTAGGAGTGATTTGGTTCAAATTTGAGGAAGTTATGAAGGTTTGATGAAAAAGGAATTTTCTAGGTTTTAAATTCATGTAAATTTGTATGGGAATAAATAGATGGGGTTATATAGGAAATGGGCATGCTAGGGGGTGCCCATGGCTGGCCATGGCAAGGGGGGTGTCCTCTTGCCTTCCTTCAAGGTGATGGCAAGGACTTTGTGCCAAAATTGAGATCTTTTGAGGGTTTTAAGGAAAATATCACATATGAAAATATCTAGATATTTTTCCTACCTTGACTAATATGCAATATCCATCCTCTAGTCTCTAGGTTAGCGGCTAACCTCTAGATTAGGGTAAACTAGGTTAGGGACTCTCATGACAATAATTAAATAATAATAATTTACATAAATCCAATAATTCCAATAATTTCCTAGTAAATCACCAAAATACCCCTTAGGCTAAAAAGCCCTAACTTGATGTTCTAAACCTATGGCTAGGCTCACATGATCATGGTTAGTCCTAGGTTAAGTATCTCTAAGGTTAGCAAAACATCAAAATCACAAGTCGTGATTTTAAATAGTTTTTAAAATAACTAAAAATTACCAAAATTATAATATGGTTTAATATCATTATTAAATAATTATAATTACAAAATTTTAAATTACTCTTATTTTAGAAAGGTGCTACAAGTCTACCCTCCTTAGAAAAATTTCGTCCTCGAAATTAAAATGGTCATACTCCTTCTAGGTCAAACACCCCAACAATCACAGTCTCAAACCACACAGTCCGATATCATATGTCTGTCTAAAATCATGATAGTCGGAATCTTCGTCATGCTAGTGAGCAAGGCTATGATTCACAGAGTTCTCAACTAAGGTACATACCTCTAGAATCATGGTATCTAAAATTTTTGCATTCCCGTATGCTTGGCCACGAAAACCTTAAATTCCTAAACCCGAGAAATACGTCCAAAATCCGACTATATGTCCTCACGATGCCAGCTAGCATGACTATAGAAGAATCTAGTTCCCATAATCGACGACCTAGCCCATACGACTTATCTCAGAAGAAAATAATTCACAATGAAACATCCGAACAAAATTTTATCAACTACGAGGAACAGATAGAATCAAATTTCAAGACAGTTATAAGGAGGCAAATTTGGAAATAGAATCGAAAAGGTTGGAACCTGCATCAGCTCTCCCTCTGCCTGTGCATCAGACTTCCATGGCGAAAGCTCGCCCCGACTGGCCTCCCTTGGCCTGCTGCTGATGCTGGACAAACCTCTGCTGCTGAGTCTGCAACGGTGGTCCCGTCTGCTGCCCTGTCGGAGCCCTAGCTCCTGCTGCTGCCTGAGCCAATCGTGCCAAGTTCTTGGGGTACTCCCTCAACTGATGCTCTGATGAACCACAAAGCAAACACAGGCCCTGCCTCTTCCTGCAGTCGTCCCATCCGTGACCTTGCTTCCTACAGAAGTTACATATAGGGTGTTGTTGCTGCCTGGGTGCTTGCTGGTAAAGTATATGTCCCTGGCCCTGAAACGGCTGCTGAACTGGCCGCTGCTGTATGTGAGGGCGCTTGGCTGGCCCTGCACTAGAACTAGCACCTAAGGTATCACTGCCCCTTCGGCTTGAGGCCGAAGTCCTCTTCTGCAATCGTGCGTTCATCATATCTGATCGAACGTCGCGTCACGGCGTCCCGAGGTGGGGTGCGCACTGCATGAATAAGTCCCCTACGGAACTTACGAGCCTTCTGTCCCTCATCCTAGATCATCGGAGTGAACCAGCTAAGGCGGAAGAACTCTGCTGCATACTCGTCCACCCAACGAGTTCTCCTGCACTAGACCCACGAACTGCCCTACAATGCTGTTAAGCCACGTCCGGAAAAGAACTTCTCCTTGAAGAGCCTCCGAAGTTCTCCCATGTCAGCCCTTCACGACGCATGAGATCCGTGCGGTACCATGTCAGCACGATGTCGAAGAATCGGCTGGCTGCGGCCGAAACCCAAAGTTCTCTAGGAAGCCCTGCCAGCTCCATGCTCCGCTGCACATCCTCTAGCCAGTCGTCTGCATAAAGGATGCCCTCTGTGCCCGTGAAGTCCCTGGATCTCATCTTCCTAAAGTCTAGTACTGTCCTCGGCCTGGACTACTGCTGGTACGGCTGCTGGCCAGTAGGGCCCTGCACCGTACCCGGTACCACTCTTTCCACTGCTGCCAGTGCAAGCTGATGCGAGTTCTTCATGCTCTGCCTCAGCATCTCAATCTGACGATGTGACGCCTCCGACTGTGCTGCGATGCCTCTGCCTGGGCCCGCTGAGTCTCCATCATCTGCTGAAGGAGGAGGAACATGATGTGTATTCGTCGGTATCGGTGGTGGTGGCGGCAGTATCCCCTGGAACAACGGCCAAAACCCTCTG